>PVIH01011066.1:0-71287 GCA_004025045.1 Sigmodon hispidus
TTATTATGTAATTTCTTGCACTGACGTTTGCCCATGGCTTCAGTGGTTCACGATTAGATGGGTCCTGGTCAGTTGTGGCACTTTGGTTTGTGTGTCTCCTGTCACCTCTCTGGTCAGGGTTCGAATCCGCCCCTCAGAGACCCCTGCAGTTGGTTTGCTCAGTTCACTCAGTTCGGGGTCGCAGTAGGGATCCTTGCAGTTACCCTCAGCAGCAGCAGGTGCTGTGGGTGTGGCCAGGTGCAGAGTTCAGCTGCCCCCTGCTCCAGAGTGTGCTGGGACACTGCAGAGAGCACCGGTCCTGGCCGTGATATGCTTTTTCATAGATATTGTGAACTTGTAAATATTAGGAATAGGACATAGAGGTTCATTGCCCGAAGGCTTAGTGTTTAATATTGAAAACTTTATAGTATGTGGCTCTTAGAAAATCTGAAAAGAAAAAGTGGGCAGAGGAAGCAAAGAGGGAGTCCAGGGAATTGGCTCAGTGGGTGAAAGTACAGAGGTGAAGATTTAAATTTGTATCCAAGAACACTTGTCCTAAGCCTGGTCTGGCTGTATTGTGGAGTATGCCTTAACCCTCGTGCTGTGGAAGCTAGGAAGAGATACATTCCTGAAGCATACTAGCCAACAGTCTGTCTTCAGGTTTGGTGAGCACCATGTCTCAGTGGCCTAACATGGAGAGTGACTGAGCAGGACACCAAATGTTCTCCACATGTATATGCACAGCACATATTTACACCACACACAGATTCTCTCAGTCTCCCTCCCTTTTTCTTTCTCACTAACACAACCACACCTAAATACACACACACAGAGCAAACACTTAATAAAAAAAAAACAATACTAGCTTTCATGGTTTTTATTTATAAAAGACATTAAATTACATTATATGATTACATGCAATATTTTATTTCTTAAATAATCTCCTGATTAATTATAATGTGGAAATGCAGAATTATTTACCTTGAATCGATATTATCTGTTATAATTTAGATGTAGGGTAATTAAAAGTAATGCTCTGAGTACACTGGTTGTCCTGACTGTCACCGAGATACAACAGGAGCAGTTCATAATTTATCAAGTTTCTCTTGATAATCCACTGCAATAATGATGTTTGCCAAGATATTTATTAGAGTAATTTAAGAAAAGGTTAAGTAGGCATTCTATACTTGGGGAATAACTTATTTAATCATAAAGTAACTTTGGTTTGTTAATGTCTTGGAGATACTTTTTGAGAAACATTCCATTGTTTTCTCTCTACCAGAGATACTGTGATAAGCTAGATTACATAAAACCTTCTGCTCAGCATAGTGTCAACAGCACAGCTCTTGCCAGTATGCATAAGCTCCTGGGCTCAAAACTCAGTATCAAAATAAAACAAAATGGTAAGCAAATAAATTCTATCTTTGAACCTATGATTGAAGGTAGTATCTTTGTCCTTTGACTAGTCATTCTTCTGAAGTATAAATATAAACAAAATCTTTCTTGTGAAACTCTGCCTTAGAAGTTCATTTTATGTGTAGGTTATAGAAATAAAATTTTCTAAACAGGTACTCCAAACCACAAGTTCCACCCCTGGAAAATGCAGCTTTAAGTCCACATTCTCTACTTTTACTTTGTCTGAATTTCCTCTTATATTTGCTTTACTTTTCATCAATAAATATTGTGTCCTACAAAGTTGCTGATGGAAATGCAAAATAGAACAGTCTTGCAATTATTTGTGAAATTAAAAGTAGAAGTGCCATGGAACCTCATATCCTAATACATAGTATAAGCTGAAAAGCTAGAAAGAGTTCCAATCAAACAGGTGAAGACATGTTCATTATGGGCATTATTCAACATAGCTAAAAGCTACCAGTGTCAGAATGTGTATCCATAGACAAATTGACATGATATGGTTTATACACACAGTGGAATATTACTCAGCACTAAAAGTGAGGAAATTCTGACACATCTGAAAACACCAATTATATCTTATAGATACGAAGCCATCTGTCACAAACAGATGCTACTTATTTAAGATTCTTACATTGTCAAATCACAGAAACAGGAAACAGAATGATGGTCACTCAGACCTGAGGAGAAGGAAATCTGGGGACTGACACATGCATAAAATCTTCACAAGTTGAAGGACATGAAATTTGAATGTACATCTACATAATAAAATCATGATCATTTAGAAATGGATGAAAAAGCAGATCCCAGAAAAATATCAATATCAATGAAAGCTACATATATAGCAGATAAACATAACCAAGAAGAAACTGTGTTGTAGGTAAAGATGCAGCTAAATAATAGTAGGCTGTGTAGCATGATGGCTCAGTGTGTAAAAGTGCCTGCTTCCAATCCTGAGGACCTGAGTTTAATCTCAGGGTTCACATGGAAGAAGTAGAAAATCAACTCTATCCACTTGCCCTCTACTAATAATATTTGCACTATGATCTATCTCTCCCTCCCTCTCCTTTCCCCTCTCATATACACATACCTTACACATACGCTAAAGTATCATAAAATGGAAAAATAACAATATAGTTTTAAAATAATTAGAAGATGGGATTCTAAAGTACATGACAAATTTTACTAGCATTTTGTAGAGAGACTAAAATTTGTTTTCCTATTAGTAGATATTTTATACCACAGAAGATGATCAAGAAGAACCAAGAAGTCCTTGAAACATGATGTATATAGTGCAGGAGTTTACTTTTGAAATATCAGCATTTACTTTACATATTCTAATAAAGGTATTATGATATTGTTGTGTAAGAAGTAGTAATTGTGACTAGGGCATCTTCGAAGTGCTTGGAAGAGTCAATAACACAAGGAACACATCAAGCATGTAGGTCCACTAATCAGCAAAGACATAGAAGTTTCATACAACTTAATAATAAGACAACTCTTTGTTCTTATATGCTACAAGAAAATTTTAACTAGCACCACAACTACTTTTTTAACAGTTTCCAAAAATGCTACTCAGATTAAGAAACAAAGTATCAAAAGAGATGGTTTACATGACAGTGTGGGGCTATGAAAATGACTGAGCAAGCCTAACTGTACATGATCTTCACAATAAATGAAAAATGATTGCTCAGTGACCTTTATGTTTTCTTCCAAAACATTAAAACTGTCTTGTTGCTATTTATAAATGTTTACAGAAAGAAAATATGATAATGATAAATCTTATTTAGTACAGTGTTAATGTGTAGTACTGGGAACACTGAGAACTGTGGTGTTTTCTTTGCAATGGGAGTTGAGAACATAGCCAAATTCAAGGCCAGACTTAAAAATTTGCAGGACAGAGAGAGAATAAAAATAAAGTAAGTGGAAGAAAAAAGGCATTGGTAAAGAAGAATAAGATGTACAATACCTTAGTTGATTCTATGCTTGCAATTTGTTCTAAAAATTAAAAAATAGAAGAGGTAGACAAAGAGGAATAAATTATTGAAAAGAAAGAAAATAAGAAAAAAGCCATGATAAAAATTAAAGCTGAAACACAGAAGAGGTGACATCACAAAGACGAAAAGGAAGGATAAAAGAAACACATTAGGTAAGTACCATTTTCCAAGGAAGATTTTTGTGCCATTCCAGAAGTGTCTAATCCAGAGAAAGTAGAACAAGAAAGAGCTAAAACGCTGAGTACTAATGGAAAGGGACTGTTATTCTGTCACCCAAGCATCATACTGAGGTTCAGTAGAGAGCATAACAGAGATGCACTGGGTAATAATCAGGGGAGTTGAAAGCAGCAGTGTTTACCTGTAGCTCTCAAACCTTTTCTGTGTATTGTCATCAGCTTGTAACTTTAGAGTGTTTGATGCAAGCTAGAAGCATATCTTTCATTAAAACCACTTTTTTCTGCCTTATTCCCATTGTACAGCCATATTAGGCATCTTGCTCTGCTTTAGTAAGCTATAGGATGTTTGGATTAGTTGCTAGAATTGGATTACTTGAGTTGAAGACTAGGAAATACTTCTAGGGGCTTCTCTTATGCGAAGTTTTTTAAAAATGTATTTTAGTTTTCTAAGTTCTGAGAATTTCATACAAGAATAGGATGTACTTTGATCATATCTACCCCTAACTCAGACTTGAATTCCTGCCAGATTTTTCCCCAGTTGAAAATCTCTCCCAAATATATACCTTCTTAATTTATTAAGTCCATTGAGTACAAAATTCAATCAATGATGCTCAGATGTGCACTTGATCATAGGTGAATAGAACTGACTCTCTGTATTCAAAATGTTACCTATTTCTAGTATCTCCTAGGTAAATTAGGACCACAAGCTCCTCCTTTTCTGGTGTGTTTGCTTAATGCAGACAATGGTATAACAATAGCTTCTCTAATTTATGATGATTCTCTTCTGCCCTTGTTGGACACCTGGAGTATTTCAAGTGCCACATGGCAGGATCCCCACAATTGCCATTTCTGGGATAACTCCAATTCTGTTCAATCTAAATGTTATTTATATGGTCATTATTTTCTTTCTTTTGGCCATATTTGCTCAACTGTTTCTTTTGATTACAATATCTGTTAGAAAGTCATTGGTGCCTGTGAGAGTGAACACAAATGCACGTATGCTGCCACCACATAAATTTCATATGATGAAGAGTGAGCTGTCATCAGACAATTAGAAAGAAATGGCACAATTTTCACTCCAGGGTATCTCTGGTACTTAGTTTGTAGAGTGAGAAGCTACCAGTGATGTTTGTAATGTGTAATTACTAGAAGTTATTATGGCTTTTTAACTGTAGTAACTAGGATTTGAGTCATGTTTTTGGGGTCAAGTAGTCTTTGACTGTAACTCAGTGGCTAGAATTTGAGTTTATCAGGTTCCATGACACAAGTGATTTTTCCTATAATTAAACATGTTAAAATAAAATTTAAAAATTATTTTTAGATATTGTGATAGAAAGTAATTTACTAGAAAAAATTTATTAAAATTAAATTTATTAAAAATGGAATTTTATTAAAATAAATAATTTGGGACTAGACAAATATCTAAATTGATAAGAGCACCTCTTGCTTTTCTAAATGACTTCAGGTTCCTATCACCTTATTGCCATTAGGACAGACCTACTCGACAGGATCCAATGGTTTTTGAATTCTAAGGACGCCTGAGCACAAGTGCCATTTATACATCACACAACCACAAATTTAAATTAAAATTGAATAATCATTATCTAATCAGCTATAATAAAAGACTGATGACTATACCCATATTAAAATACATTTTTAAAAAGATTTCTTTTCTATACACAAAAAGTCAAACTAAAAATTAAAAATATTAGTGAAGAATTTAACAGAAATAACATATAATCAATGAACATGTTATTATAGAATTAATGTATATTAAAATTATCATCATAACTATTAAATTGTTGAAAAAAGTTCAAATGCCACATACTGTGAAAGATTACTTCTGAGAAGCTATTGAGTATCATCTCATGGAACAGAAGTTCAAGTTTGCATTTACTCAAGGAAACCAACTCAAATTATCTCTGAAAATATCTTACATCATTGCTCTTCCAAAAGATATTCCCAATTTGGCACTGACATTATCTTTTGTTTTCTTCCCACTATTATCTGGGGATCCTCCACTGTCTTTCCACCTCAAAGATTCTGCCAAGAAAACCAATCAGCCACCACTAGCACATCACCCAATTTTTATCTTATTTCTTCAGAGATTTCCTCATTATCACTGGAATTAAAGATTTGACTCTATGGCAACATGGAAAAGTTTCCATATTATTATGTAAAGATTCATTGATCCTCTTGAAATCACAGGTTTGTACATTATGTTTTAGATTAGGAAGTTTTTCAATTACTTTTCTAAAAAGATTTACTTTTCTTGAAATGGTGTAGATGTGCATACATGCATAAAAATGTAGGTGGCCATGGATAGCTCTTTATCTGTTCCTACAGTTCCAAATTGAATATTGATTTTATAATAAAATTTTAATATGTTCTAGCTAATACAAAAATGCTATGCTATAGAATTCAGATATAGCTGTGAAATCTTAGGTGCTAGGCAGATTATATCAAGTCCACTGGTACTGTAGCTTAGATAGATGCATACTTTACTTGGTTCAGGGAGGATATTTACTAAAACTGTCAGCTTTAATCATTTGAAACGTAGACCATATGCCTACTAAACTGCCAGTTATAGAGAAAAAATTGGTATTGGGCCAAAATGTCGACACATATCAGTGGTTCCTTGAGGCTTTCGGTGAAGCATTATAAAAATGGAAATGAGTTTAGGCAAAATTGTTAGTTTAATAAGCACAAGAAAATAGATACACACATACTCAAGTTTGTGCTTTCTGTTAGAGCCAGTGTTTCCAGTAGCCTCAAGAGATTTATATATTCTCTCTCTCTCTCTCTCTCTCTCTCTCTCTCTCTCTCTCTCTCTCTCTGTGTGTGTGTGTGTGTGTGTGTGTGTGTGTGTGTGTGTGTGTGGGTGTGTGTGTGAATTCAGATGTGAAGAAGGGAGAGAGAGAGAGAGAGAGAGAGAGAGAGAGAGAGAGAGAGAGAGAGAGAGGAGAGAGAATTAAAAAGATCAGGGAGAATTACAGTGTTCAGAAAAATTGATATAATTTTAAATTATGGTTGTCTGCATCTGATTGTAACCAATTTTTCAGTAATCTCTTAATTTTTATTTTAAAATCAAGAAGTTATCTGTAATTATTTGACGTGTAACCAATTTTTCAGTAATCTCTTAATTTTGATTTTAAAATCAAGAAGTTATCTGTAATTATTTGACGTGATTTGCAGGATTCTAAACATACAATAAAAGTAGGTTGTGAAGCATTCTCGTCTCCCAAAATAACTATGCTCTCCTGTGTTCACTTTAGAGACACAGAATAGCAGCCCAAGAGGAACACTTCAGAAACAAAAATCAGATGACTTTCCATTGTTCAAGATACTTTATCAACGGTAGCAAATATCTTCCTATACTCATTGAACACTGTGGTACCACTGGTTGAGACTCAATTTCTACTATACCAGACTCCTTCTTTCTCTACCTGGAAAATTTTATAGCAAGCACCTCATTATCAGTGTGTGCCATCAGGGTATTGTCTTTAATTCTTCAGAACCACTTTCAGAACTGATGAAGTAGGTTAAAAAATCACCCACAGAACTTCAGACTTTGATTAAATATGAAGCATCAATTGCATTTGGTTTGGGTCTAATAGGTAGGCGGGGGTGCATATTTTACAGATGAGAAGACGAAAAGTGTCACATTATTATTATTTATTATTATTATTAGCAGAAAATAATAGGACTGAGGTCTGACCAAAAAATACAAACACTTTTTCCTATCCAATTGACAGTCTATACTACTAATTTCCCTGTACTTCATGCTGCCAGGTATTCAGCCATTGGTATTGTAACTGGAGTACAAGTTAAGTGCATCTGTGTGAGCATTCCTTGTGAAAACTAATATTAACAACAATAAAACATTAAGAACTGAAGGAGCCACAATAGAAGCTTCCTGTATTCTAGAAGACCACCTTCTTCTTTCTTTTTATATAGAAAAAAGGACTTTATTTCGTTTTTTATTTCCTTTTTTCTTTTTTCTTATTATGAATAAAGTCATATTTTTTTATCCATGTATCCCCTTGCTCAAAAATCCCTTGTGCCTTCAGCCCCTCCCAGTCACTCGCTCTTCTCCCCATCACTTTATCTCCTCCCCACCAGGGGCAGGAGGTCCAAAGGTCCCAATGTGGCTTACTTTAGCATCTACTCAGGCAGATCTGCTTAACTCACCCCAACACCAAGACTGGGTCAGGTGTTCCGCTGGAGGTAATGTGCTCCAAGGACGGTCCAAGATGCTTCAGATCCCAAGTAGGTCAGTGTTTGTGGTATCCAGCTTGGACATGCATTGTTCTTTGTTTAAAGTACACTAATGAGTGAATACATCCCCTGCTTATCTTTCGGGGCTTGTGATACCTCACTCAGGAGGATATTCCCCAAATCCATCCATTTGCCTGCAACATTTAGAATATCATTTTTTCTTACTGCTGAGTAGTACTCCATTGTGTATCTGTACCACAGTTTGTTAATCCATTCTTCAGTTGAGGGCATCTAAGTTGTTGTTTCTAGGTTCATGCTATTATGAATAATGCTGCTATGAACATAGTTGAGCTAATGACTTTGGAGTGAGAATATGCTTCTTTAGCATGTAGGCCGAGTAGTGGTATTACTGAATCTTTGGGGAGATTGATTCTCAGTTTTCTGAGAAACCACCATAATGCATTCCAGAGTGGCTGGACAAGCTTACACTCCCACCAACAATGGTGGAAGGTTCCCCTTGATCCACAGTCTCTTCAGCATAGACTGTCATCTGTGTCTTTTATCTTAGCCAATCTTATAGGTGTAAGGTAGTATCTCAAAGTTGTTTTGATTTGCATTTCTCTGATTGCTAAAGATGTTCAGGACTTTTTCATGTGCCTTTCAGCCATTCGTAATTCTTCTGCTGAGAATTCCCTTTTTAGTTCTGAGCCCCATTTTTCGATTGAGTTATACAAGGTTTTGAGATTTAGTTTATTGAGTTCTCCACATATTTTAGAGAACAGTCCTCTATCACTTGTAGGGTTAGTGAAAATCTTTTCCCATTCTGTAGGCTGTCATTTTGTCTTACTGACTGTGTTCTTAGCTTTACAGAAGCTTCTCAGTTTCAGGAGGTCCTACTTATTGATTGTTGTTCTTAGTGTCTGTGCTACTGGTGTTATGTTTGGAAAGTGGTCACCTGTGCAAATTGGTTGGAGGATATTTTCCATTTTCTTTTCTATCAAGTTCAGTGTGGCTGGGTTTATGTTGAGGTCTTTGATCCACATTGATTTGTGTTTTGTGCAGGGTGACAGGCTTGGATCTCATTGCATTTTTCTACACACTACCATCCAGCACCATTTGATAAAGATACTATCTTTTTTCCACTGAGTATTTTGGGCCTCTTTGTCAAAGATCAGGTGTTCATAGGTTTGTGGGTTAATACTGGTATCTTCAATTTGATTCCACTGATCCACGAGTTTGTTTTTACGCCAGGACCAGACTGTTTTTATTACTGTAGCTCTATAGTATGATTTGCAGTCGGTTATGCTGATGCATCCAGAGGTTATTTTGTTGATCAAAACTGTTTGTGCAATCCTGGCTTTTCTGTTATTCTAAATGAAATTGAATATTGTTCTTGCAAGCTCTATAAAAAATTGTGTTGGAATTTTGATGGGAAGCGCATTGAATCTATAAATTGCTTTTGGTAGAATTGCCATTTTTACTATGTTGATCCTTCCTATCCAGGAACATGGGAGTTCTTTCCATTTTCTGATATCCTATTCAATTTTTTTTTACTGTGATTTAAAGTTTTGTCAATAGATCTTTTACTTCTTTGGTAATAGTTACTCCAAAGTATTTAATGCTATTTGCAGCTATTATAAAGGATGATGTTTCCCTCATTTTTTTCAGCCCTTCTATCTTTAGTGTATAGGAGGGCTACTGATTTCTTCGTGTTAATTTTGTATCCTGATACATTGCTGAAGGTGTTTATCAGCTCTATGAGTTTGGTAGAATTTTGTGGGTCACTTATGCATACACCCAAATCATCTGCAAATAGAGATAGCTTCACTTCTTCTTTTCCAATTTGTATCCCCTTTATCACCATCTCCTGTCATTCTCTTATTGCTCTAGCTAAAACTTCGAGAACTATATTGAATAGATAAGGGGAGAGAGTTCCTTGTCTAGTTCCTGATTTTAGTGGGATTGCTTTGACTTTTTCTCCATTGAGTTTGATGTTGCATGTCAACTCCTTGTGAATCGCCTTTATTATATTTAGATATTTTCCCTGTGTTCCAGATCTCTCTAGGACTTTTATCACAAAGGAGAGTTGGATTTTGTCAAAGGTCTTTTCAGCATCTGAGGATATGATCATGTGTTTTTTTTTCCTTCAGTTTGTTTATATGATGGATGGCATTTATGGTTTTTCATTTGTGAACCATCACTGCATTTCTGGAACAAAGCCTACTTCATCATGGTAGAGGATATTTTTTTCCTTCTTTATTTTGTATTTATCAAAAAAACAGTAAAATGAATTTAAAATGCGGAAAAGTTAACAATAACTCTAAAGAGGATAAGAATCATAAGCATGGCTTATCAAGGGTGGTAATGCAAATAATATTGCTACACATCTATTTACTTTATGTTCAGCTTTCCCTCTGAATTTTTTTTCCTTCTTTTTCTTTTCTTTTCATAGGACTGTCTGCTCCCATCCCAGGGAGGGGATGGGGAGTTGCAGAGAAGAAAAATGACCAGATGTGGTGGGAGGGGGAAGGGACCTTGAATGAGGATATTTTTTATATGTTGTTGTATGCTGTTTGCCAGAATTTTTTTGAGAATTTTAGCATCACTATTCATGAGTGAAAATGGTCTTTAATTCTCCTTCTTCATTGAGTCATTGAGTGGCTTGGGTATTAGGATAATTGCAGTATCATAAAAAGATTTTGGCAATGTTCCTTTAGGTTCTACTGTGTGGAACATTTAGAGGAGTATTGATAGTAGGTCTTCTTTGATTGTTCGGTAGAATTCTGCACTGAAACTATCTGGACTTAGGCTTTTTTTATTTGGGAGACTTTTAATGACAGCCTCAATTTTTCTTTTTGGTGTTATAGGACTGTTTAGGTCTTTAATCTGATGTTGATCTAATTGTGGTATGTGGTACCTGTCAAAAAAGCTGTCCATTTCTTTTAGGTTTTCTATTTTTGTGGAGTATAGATTTTCAAAGTATGATCTGATAATTCTCTGGATTTTCCGGGGGTCTGTTGTTATGTCCCCCTTTTCATTTCTGATTTTGTTGATTTGGATACTCTCTCTCTGTCTGCTTTTTGATTAGTTTGGATAAGGGCTTTCTCAAAGAACCAACTCTTTGTTTCATTGATTCTTTGTTCATTTTGTTTCAATTGTATTGATTTTAGCTCTAAGTTTGATTATTTCCCTCTGTCTACTCCTTATAAGTGAATTTGTTTCTAATTTTCTAGGGCTTTCATCTGTACTGTGCTCTAGTGTGGGATTTCTCTAGGTTTTTCATGTAGGCTTCTAGTGCTGTGAATCTTCCTCTTAAGACTGCTTTCATTATGTCTCACAAGTTTGGGTGTTATTTATTTATCTTTGTTAAATTCTAGGAAGTCTTTGATTTCTTTGTTAATTTCTTCCTTGACCAAGAGATGGTTCAGTTGAATGATGTTTAGTTTCCATGAGTTGAGAGGTTTTCTGGGATTTTTGATGTTGTTGAACTCTAACTTTTGTCCATCGTAATCTGATCTGGTACAAGGAGTTATACTCATATTTTGTATCTTTTGATATTTGCCTTATGACCTAGTATGTGGTCAATTTTGGAAAAAGTTCCATGGGGTTCTGAGAAATATGTATATTTCTTTTTGTTTGGGTGGAAGTTTTAGTATATAAATATATATAAATATATGTATATATTTCTCTGTTGAGTTTCTGTCTGGTTGATCTATCCAAGAGTGAAATTGGGGTATTGAAGTCTCTTACTATTAGTGTATCAGGTTTGATATGAGTTTTAAGCTTTAGTTGTGTTTCCTTTACATATATAGGTGCCCTTGTGTTAGGGGCATGATAATCAGGATTGAAATTTTGTCCTGTTGGATTTTTTTTTTCTGAGATGAATAAGCAGTGTGCATCCTGGTCTCTTTTTATTGAATTTAGTTTAAAATCTATTTTGTTAGATATTAGAATGGCTATACCTGCTTGTTTCTGAGGGTATTTTGGATTAGAAAGTCTTTTCTCAAGTCTTTACTCTGAGCCTGTGTTTGTCTTTGAAGTTGATGTGTGTTTCTTGTATGGAGCAGAAGGACAGTTTCTGTTTTATCCATCATGCTAGGGTATGTCTTTTCATAGGTTAATTTATTCATTTGTTATTAAGGGATATTAATGACCATTGATCAATATTTCCCGCCATTTTTTGATGGAAATACAAGTACCTTGTACTTCCTTTTTGGAGGGGGGAATCTTCTGTGGGCTTATCAATTGTTTGTGGTTACATAGGTGTTTCTGGTTTCCTTAGGTTGGAGTTTTCCCTCTAGTGCTTTTTGTAGAGCCGTATTTGTGGGTAAGTATCTTTTAAATCTGGATTTGTTGTGAAATATCTTGCTTACTCCATCTGTATTGATGGATAGTTTTGCTGAGTTTAGTAGTCTAGGTTGGCATCCATGAACTTTTAGTGTCTGTATAATGTCTGACCAGGACCTTCTTGCTTTCATTGCTTCCATTGAATAGGTGTTATTCTAATGGATATGCCTTTAGGGGTGTTTTGGCCTTTTTCCTTTGCAGCTCTTAGTATTTTGTCTTTGTTCTGTAGGTTTATTGGCGTGATCATTATATGGAAAGCAGACTTTTTATGTGGGTTTAGTCTATTTGGTGTTCTGTAGGCTTCCTGTGTCTTTATAGGAATTTCATTCTTTAGGCTGGGGATGTTTTCTTCTATCATTTTGTTGAATGTTTTCTGTGTCTTTCAGCTAGTGTTCTTCTCCTTCTTTGATTTCAATTATTCTCAGATTTGGCCTTTCCATGATATCCCAGATTTCCTGGACATTTTGTGTTATGACTTTTTCTGTTTTAGTGTTTTTTTAACTGATGTATCTATTACCACTATTGAGTCTTCTACTCCAGAGATTCTCTCTTCTATCTCTTGGATTTGGTTGGCTATGCTTGAATCTGTCATTCCAGTTCTTTTCTTCAGTTTTTCTATTTCCACTTTTTGTCAGTTTGTGCCTTCTTAATTGCTTCTATTTCAATTTTTAATTTCTGGAATGTTTCTTTCACCTGTTTACTTTCTTTTTCTTGGTCTTTATTTTTCTTTCAGGGATTTGTTCATCTCTTCCAATTTTTTGTTTCTATTTTCTTCTATTTCTTTAAGGGAATTTTTTATATCCTCTTTTAAGGCTTCTATTAGCTTCATAAAGCTGTTTTTAAGGTTGTCTCCTTCTGGTTTTTTTCATTGTTATGTTCAAGTCTTGAAGCTATAGAGCCACTTCTTCTTCTGTTGATGTCTTGTTGATTTTCATATTGTTGTATGTATTCTTGCAATGGCATCTGTCCATTGTTTCCTCAATTCCCTCTTGGTTAGTTCTTGGTCAGCTCTTAGTCACTTGTTGGTCTGCAGTCTCTTAATCAGCTGTGTGTTCAGAAGATCAGCTGCTCTGGTGAGGTCGTGGTGATATGATGCCAATCGTGTTCTGTGCATGCCGTGCAGCACTAAAGCTGTACCCCATCTCTGGACCTGGGTTCGGAGAGAAAAAAAGTCTCCACTTGTCCTGAAGGTGGAATGACACTCACCTCTGACCTCCCAGCTGTGTGCCCAGGGGACTGGCTACTCCTGTGAGGTCATGTTGCTATGATGCCAACTGTGCTCTGAGAAGGCTGTATCCTGCCAAAGCTGCACCCCGTGTTCAGGCCTGGGTTAAGGGAACAGAAGTCTCCACTTGGCCTGAAGGAGGACGAATAGCCACCTTCTCTGAGAAGAACTGTTTGCCTGGTAAATGTATGTTTCCAATTATATTGTGGTGGGGGAAATTCTGCTAAACAGCAATGTTAATATATTATCTTTCTATCACAGTCATATTTCTTGATACTGTTAATATAACCTGAAATGTAATAATTTTTTCTTAAGATAGACTATTGAAAATATGTTGCATATGTGCACCAAGTTATTATGCAAGGATTATAAAGGCATACAGTAAGTAGAAGTAAAATGTAACAAGAACTTGCCCCTCAACAGAAGACTAAATAAAATAAACACCCACACCA
Source organism: Sigmodon hispidus (assembly GCA_004025045.1). Classification (NCBI taxonomy): domain Eukaryota; kingdom Metazoa; phylum Chordata; class Mammalia; order Rodentia; family Cricetidae; genus Sigmodon; species Sigmodon hispidus. The sequence goes on from PVIH01011066.1 coordinate 13,808, forward strand.
GCAGATGCTCATCTTCTTTACATTAAATGGGTAGTATGTGCACATAGTCTACACATACTTTCTGTGTACTTCAAATACTCTTTAGGTTACTTATATTATCTAATATCCTGGGAATGTTATGTAGGTATAACAATGATTACTGTGTTTATATTTGTATTCTTTTTATTATTGTTATTTCCACATTGAATTCTAACCTTCAAAACTATAAAAAATAAATTTCATATTTAAAGAAACATTAAATAAATGTGAATTTGCTGAACAGAGGATATGATAGCCATTAAAATAATTTTACAGAAAAATGTATTATATGTTTTAAAAAGGATAAATGTTAACTGTATCTTAAATTCAGACTAAAAAAAAAAAGAAAACTCAGCCATGTCAACTTTCTGTTACTATAACAGATCCCTGAGATTATCACCTTAAAATATCATAGGTTTGTTTTGTTTCAGTCAAGGTGTTTGACATCCTTGCTGCTGGGCTCCTGAGGCAGCATATTATGTGGGACACGTGGCAAGCAGAGCTCATGAATTCACCTGAAAAGTAAATAGAAAGGAAAAAAAAGACATCAGAGAACAAATGTACCCTTTAAAACACATCTCTGGTGATTGAAAACTATTCATTATGGCCCAACTCTTAAAGGTTCTCCCATCTCCCTGTAATGTTAGAGGCTGATAACTAAGCCATTAATGTATGATACTTCAGAGCATAAACACAAACCCTAGAGACACTGTCTATATAACTTAAATATAACTGGATGAACTAGAAATTCGAAATAACTGATTAAAAACAGAAAATGATCTATAGAAAAAATGATATCAAACCATTTTTATTTTTAATAGTATTAGTTCTGGTTTGTCATATACACAGTATAAGACAATGTTATAGCTCATATATATTATACATTATTTCATTATAATTTATCATATATTATTTATTAATATGATATAAAAATGCACATTAATTTTAATGAAAACTTCTGCAGGTGCAACAAATTCTTTTGCTGATTTGACCCCTCCTTTGATTCTTTCTCAAACACAGGCTGTAAATTCATGTCATACCAGTGCTACAGAGATGATGATAGAATGAGGAAACAAGGTGGACCCTCATGACTAGGCAATCATTTATGAACAGCATTGAAAGTGGTAGAAGAAACTATACCATAGGGAATAAGAATTTTGTCAATTTTTTCCAATCACAGTCCTGAACTAGAGAATGGAGATTTTAACTGTCCATTTTTCCATTCTTAATTCTTTTCAGGGGGTGCAAAGGAACTTTAAGTAGAATAGTGAGTTTTGAATTAATGTACACAAGGGCATCAGAGTTTACTTTCCAACATTGTGACATGTGGATTGAAAGTTAGGCTAGAGAATTATTGGGCAAGTTCTGTTGTCCCATAAAACAGAAAGGCTTTAAGTAGTGAAGAGAGAAGTCATGAATGAACTTGAGAGCTACACTGCAGCAGATTAGCAGGTCCGTATTCTCAGTCTTCAGCTCATATTAGGCAATTGATTTCAATGATTTCTCCCAGGGATGAGTACTGTCTTTAGTATCTGAGGCCAGAGAGACTGAGAGCATCACTATCCCTTATTTAAAAGGAGGTGGAATTAAAAAGATGCCACATGCAGAGGAGGGACTGCGATCACACTGATTGATCAGCAGATTTCCCACCCTCTCTACAGACATAAAGACTAGTGACACCTTCCTTATACACTTCTATATTCTATAACTGTGGGAGATAAATTTATGCTAATTTTAAATTAGTCAGTCTGAGATGTTCTCAAGATGAAGCCTCCACCATCACAAAGAAAACTGTACTTGAATATCTTTATTTCTTCTTTTTAAAATACGAAGTATTTAGAGAAATATGGTGGTAAGAGATTATCTCATCTGATTCATACCAAAGACATAAAAAAATGATGTCACCCTTTCTAGGAATTGCATGGGGATAATCTATTCAACTCTATCAAGAAGTATGCTTCTGGATTGGCTACAATCTAAAATTGATGTACAGTAAGTCAGAAGGATTTTTCTTTTCTTTTAATGTAATCCAGAATTTAAAAAAAAAAAAGAAAAAAGCTTGGAAAACTGAGATTATTCCAGCAGATGGTTTTTAGGACACAAGGAAATAAGGTCATAAGAAGCTCACTTTATGTTCACATATATTAAGAGTTTCCATGGTAACAAGTGGATCATTCTATTCACTATAGAAGATAGAACACAGCTGTCACATGAGTGGGTCTGCTTTCTTTTACTACAATGACACAATTGCTTCATAACGAGAAAAATTTTATTTTGATTCATAGTTAAACAGTGCTATCCATTTATGATGGACTGGTAGCATTGCTTCAGAGTCTTCAGGGAGAATGCACACCATCAGTGGCATATGTAATGCAAACAGAATAGACTAAGACACATTTTTTTAAGAGAGGACTTCAGTAACTGGAATGGCCCACCCTCAGGTTTGCCTCTAACAGATTCTAGTACCTTCTAATATCATCACAGGCTGGAGATCAAGCCTTATGTGGAGACCTTATTGTAACATCTAGAGCTTAACATTGTGGGAGAGGTCACTGTAAAATTGAGGAAAACATCTAAAGGTAACATAGAAATAGAAAATGTCTTCCTAACAGGGGAAAAACATGCAAATGAGGTCACATATATTTTAGTGACTGGACTGAATTTCATGGGTACTATGAAAGTGTCCAAATACACTTCTGGGGAGGTCCATTGATCATCAAGTATACTTGGTTTCTCTAGTATTCCTTCGCTGTCCTGATTACCACAGGGACAACTTTATAGTTGATAATGAGCAATGTGACCTTTTGTTTTTAACTGTTCCCTTCTATTTTTATTGCCAATAGTGGTTTATATATATATATATATATCTTTATTATTTGGTCATTTTACATCATTCACCCCATTAGGGTCACCCTTACCTTGCTTTCTGCCTGGACAACTGGATTTCAAGCAATACCTGATTTACCATACTTATAGAAGGTAAAGTTTAGCTTTCTTGCCCTAAAACAGGGCTGTATATTGTAGAAGGCAAGTTTCATTCCACATTTCCCAGCATTCACAAAACTCTGATTGGAACATTCCAGTTAAATATGTTATGCTCTCTCTTTTTCTTAAATACTACATACAAGTATATAATAAGCTATTAAAATGAAAGGCAGAAACTCTATTATAATATACTGACATTTGGTATTATGATTAATGTATTTAAAATTCTGTAGTGGGTACTTAGTACAATTACAAATGACCATTTGGCATAAGAAAATGGGAAATATAGTTATTTGTTCATATAAATTTTAGTTTTGATAACATTATAAGAGTTGCAAGCAAAAAGATCTTCTCCATCCTCTGTTAAATTTAATCATTTGAAATGATATAATTGTACTGAAGTATTTGTAAATCAATGCAAAACAATTTTTTTGGTGAATTTTGTGAATTTGATAATGCTCTCCAGAGGCCTTCCTAGCCATCCTTCACCACTTGTCCATGTGCATTATCTGCAGTTGTCTTTTAATAGACTGAGACTAAATTATCAGGAAAAAATAGTATCACTGGGGAGAAAGGCTTGTCAGATGCCACTGAGATGCAATACATCAAGCAGTCTGTGCTCAGCCTTATCTTGCAGGCTGTTTGTTTTCAGAACACACAGTAAAATAAAAAAAGTTTTCAAGCTATCTAACCTGTTCTGATTTCAAATGAGCAAAGTAATGGACACTCTCAACCAGGAGAACAATAGAATTAATGAATCTTAGTCAACAACATATTAGATAAAGGATTTGTGGCTACTAAGAAGACAATGCAACACCTTGTTTCTAGAAGCAAAGAATTTTCTCTCTAAATTAAAACTTCTCAGGGAAAGACGTTTCTGTAATAGCCAGAACACAACAGTGGCTTCAAACTCTTCAAGTAAGAATATTTTTTCAAAAGAGAAGTTTAATAATAGCCTTTTATTTTTAAATCATAGTTTCAGGGAGGCAATGTAATTATTGAATCTGACATTCATCTCTAACAAAACTGCTCATAGCAAAAATGATTTATATAAAAAGAAATTTGATATAACAGTGATTGATCACCAATCAAGATGTTCTTTTAATTATTAGTAATTCCAGACTAATTTTATTCCAGATGAATTTGGCCAAGCTTGAAGCAGTTTGGTTTCTCTAGATCCATTTTATTTGTGTCAAATGCAAGTTGAGTTCTGTGGTCTTACTCAGCTCCATCCCACATCAGAGTTGCTTTCCTATTTCCCCTCACAGTAAGTACTCTGCTGTATACTCCCATGATGAACATGACATTTTTATGCTTTCACCAAATGATATATTTCCTGATTGCCATAGCTTAAGTAATTGTTCAGCCTCTCTTTCTTGCTATTTTGTGAGGAGATAGCAGGTGACATAATCTTTTCTAAAGGAATCTGTTTCCACCCTCAGTGAGATATTTCACCTCATTCTGCTATTTAAAATGCTAACATTGCCTGAAGTTTTTACCATTTGTGTCCTTCATTGTTGGCATAAATACTTGCCATTAATTTAATTAATTATTTATTATTAATAAACACCTAGTTACTAATAATATGTTGGTGTCACATTGCTGTTTTAACATTAGTGTAGTGGCTGTGTTTTAATATACTGATATTTTAGCAAGCAATTGCTACTCTGCAGCTACCAGCCTCCTTTTCTAGCCAGATAGCACTGAGGCTGAAAACTTTCCTCTGAGAAAATGTGCAGATATTTATCATGATGATAGTGGCATTAAATAGGAGCGACTGGGAACAAGAAGTCTTAAAAAGCGAGTGTGTTAATTTATTATAGGATGCTTCATTAACTACAAAAACAAAGCAATAAAAATAACATTACATATTTTCTTGGTGGAGTATAAATCTTAAATGGACAAATCTAAAGGAGAGTATGTTCAGCAGTTTAGCAAGAAATTTTTCAAGTTTTGTAACAAACACAAGTTCTCAAGTGTTTACATGTGCTTTGAGAAAGACTCGTAAGTGGTATCCCATACTGTAAGTCTGAAAGAGAAAAATAAAAGCTTTCTTTTAGTTGTCTCATGATTTTAACAAAAAGCATATTTATGTAAGAGAAAAATGTTATTTAAAACTACATGTATTCTATGCTGCTTGCTTTTTGCTTAAGGCAAGATTACTTTCTTCAGATCTCACTTCTGTGTGAAAGCCTCTGATAGCTTTTTTAGACATATTTCTTATGAACAGCAGTATTATCATTGGTGATTATACTTAGGTGTATGTACATTTGCATTCAAACTCAGAAACCCTTTGCTCCTGCTTTTTATTTTTTTCCATTTTTTACTTAAAAAGGTTGTTTTTTTTTAATATCTACCATTGGTCCCCCTCACAGTTCCTCACAGCCCTTCCTCAACCCCTACCACCCCATCCCCCCATCCATTCCCCAAGGAAGGCAAGGAATCCCAAAGGAAAGGCAGTTTGGTCTAACATATCCAGTCGAGGTAGGTATGAGTCCCTCCCCCAGTATCAAGGCTGAGTTAGGTGTTCCTCTGTAGAGAATGGGCTCCTAGATGTCTGCTCGTGTACCAGGAACATGGTTTAATCCTATTGCGAAAGGTTCCACAAACTGCCCACATAATTTTACAGTGATCTACCTTTGGAGGGTTTAGTGTCTAGTTCCTCTCCTTGAATGTTTCTCAGCAATTATTTCAGAGACTGTAAGCTCCCAAAAGCTTCAGTCAGTTGTCTCCGAGGGTCTCCTCCTTATGATTCTGGTCCCTTTGCTCATATACACTCTCCCCTCTCTCTCTTCAGCTGGGCCTGAAGCTCCACCAGGTGCTTAGCTATGGATCTCTACTTCTGCCTCTATCCATTGCTGGATGAAGGTTCTATAATGACAATTAGGGTGATCATTTATATGATAATAGGGGAGGGCACCCTCTCTACTATTGCTTAGAGTCCTAGCCAGGGACATCATGTGGGTTCATGGAGGTTTCCCTAGCATTAGGTTTTTTCCTAATCCCACTATGGCTCCCTCTGTAAAGATATCCACTTCTTTATTTTCTCCCTCTTAGTTGTTGCTCCTCCCACTCAAACATATGTCTCGATTTGTTCCCAACTCCCCTTGCTTGTTTCCTGTTATGATTCAGTTTATTCAAGATACTTCTCCATTTCCCCTTCCCGGGAAGATCCATTAATGTCTCTCTTAAGGTTTTCCTGTTACCTAGCTTTTGGGGGTTTGTGGTTTGCGGCCTGGTTATCCTTTGCTTTATGTTTAAAATCTACTTTTGAGTGCCTACATCCCATGTTTATAGTTCTGGATCAGTGTTACCTCACTCAGAATAATGCTCTCCAAATCCATTCATTTGTCTTCTTTGTATTCTTGCACTGGCATTGCCCATTGCTTCCTTTGATCAATGCAGGATTTTTCTATCTCAAGGAGTTGATTTTGGTGAAATCTGTTCTGGCTGTCTGTGTCTCTGAAATCCCTTCCGGTCCAGTCTGGGCTCTCGGGCCACTTGGAGGTTGTATATTCTGTGACACAGTGACCTGAACTTGGTGTAGTTATAGCTGGCTGATTCTGTGTCTCAGGGATTCACTCTTGGTTGAATATGAGCTCTTGATCCAGAGGGAGCTCTTGTTCATTTAGGGGTTCTTGGTCCAATATGTCCTGGTGAGTCATGATCTCAGTTATCCCTCTTAATCCAGTATGTGATGACACACTGTGGGTCTCAGGTGGCCACTCTTGATCCAGTATGTGCTGAGGAACTGAGGGGGTCAGGTTGCTCCTCTTGATCCACTAGGAACAAAGGAACTATGGGTCTCAGGGAATCTCTCTTGATATAATAGGTGCTGGGAGACTCATGTTCAAATCGGTGCTCTTAGTCTTATGCATGCAAAGGATCTGTGGGATTCCCTGCTTTTTAAGTTATTAGCGTCTTCTTCAATATGATGAAAACTTTCATCAAAGGTATTTGCAAGTTTTTTTGCAGTGCCATCCTTTTAGGAAATTTTTATCTTTCATTGCTACTTGTGGTTTTGTTTACCAAGTCTTTAAAGGCAAGGCCAAGTATGGTTCTCATAGCTAGACTGGAGATACAGATAACAGCCTTTTGAAAGAAAGCATAGAATTCATGACAGTAAAATGCCATTGTAGAATTATTTTCAAAAGGGTGAAAAAAGAAATCTTTTTACCTTATTTGAAAAATTTAATGTCATATATTTTAGATATTTGATATTTATTTATAGAATTTTGATCTCAATGCATAATGAGGTCTCATACACTCAAAGTTTATACATAATGATTCTTTTCACTTCTGTATGGTAGAATTTAATTTGTCTTCTCATCACACATTTTAGGAGTGGAATATTGTGATTTTATATATATATATATATATACACATACGCATATTAACAATATATATGTTGCATGAAACCTAATTTGTCTTTTCAATAACAACCAGGAGGCAGATATTGGGACAAATGCTAAAAGATCAGAGAAACAGAGGAAGAAGTCACAGCCACTTCTCACCTAGTCAGCTTCTCAGGCCTAAAAGGGAAGATTCTGTCTCCAGGAACCCTCAGACTGACTGCCTCTGGGTCCTCAGCAGAAACGGTTGGGGCGAAATCTGCCTCTTCCCACCTTATATTTTTTTCTCTGACTCCAAAACACTGGGATTAAAAGCCTGTATGTTTCCCAAGTACTGGGAACTGAGGAATGGGATCCCAAATGCTGGAACTAAAGATATGTGCCACCACAGCCTGGCTCTGTTTGTCCTTGAACTCATAGAAGTCCAGAGAGATCTCTGCCTCCCAAGTGATGGAATTGAAGGCATGTGACACCATTGCTTGACCTCTATGGCTAACTCTGTGGCTGGCTCTGTCTTCTGATCTTTAGGCAATCTTTATTTGATACAATATATTACCTCATACACATATGTATATACATATAAATATATATGTGTGTGTATATATGCTAGACCTACTTTATTGTTTCGTCTCTGCATTGATTCTTTGTTAATATAATTAAATTTCTCACATTTCTACTAAATTAACATAATAAACCTACTTTTCTCTGATTTTTAACTTCTAAAAATATTTTTAGTTTTGATAATAATATAATTACAAAATTTATCCCTTCCCCTTTTTTTATCTCTCAAAAATTTTCATATACCCTCCCTGCTATTCCTCAAATTAAAGGCCTTTTTTCATTAGTTGTTATTGCGTCCACACATTTTTAGTTTCTCATAAAAAAAAAATCAAAGCAGGTATCTAAGGAACAATAATAAAATAATAAGATGAAACAAACAAATCAGGATAAAAAATCAAACAAGAAACAACACTATAAGTCTCTATGACTATAATTCTAAAAGATTTGACATCTCTTCTGACTTCCATAGACCCTTGCATTTGATGAGTAAACTCAGGCATACACACACACACACACACACACACACACACACACACACACACAGAAATACACACATACTAAAATAAATAATTTATTTAAATAAAATTGCTCTATAAAATTTAATAAATATATTTACAAGTATTTTTATGATACATGTTATATCTCCTAGTATATCCAGGTGATATTTTAAAGTGAAAATTAGAAATGTGTCTCTATTGTAACTATTTTAGGTAAAGAATTTTTTTTGTAGTAGCATTGTTTAAGAAGGGGCTCTGTGGGTGTTGTTTTTAAATTTCTTTTTAAAATTTTTAAGTGAGCTTTATGATTTTGTAACTTAGTAGTAATGGTCTTTTTTAGTGTTTTAAAGTATTTTATAAATGACTTTCTTAATAATTTTATAGAGTGGAAAATTTTTTTAGTCTTTATATTTATTTGTTTTATTATTTCTTATTTAAATTTTTTAGAGTTTTTATTTATTATTTTAAAATTTTTATTTATTTTTTTAATTTTTTATTTAAGTTTTTAAAATTTTTATTGATTTGAGTTTTGTGTTTTTTAATAAAATTTTTATTTATTTTTTAAAATTTTTTATTTAATTTTTAAAATTTTTATTAATATGAGTTTTAAAATTTTTTTATTAGAGTAGACGTTTTTATGGAAACAATAAGTTCTTGGAGTGTCTTAATATGTTCATTTATGTTAGACATTTTAGCCTTATATTTTTTACATTGAGATCTTTTAAAATAGGTAGGTATAAAGTATATTATTACATAAAAAAGCAAAAGGACTTTTGGGTGGACGTAACTTTTAAATATATAGTTTTGGAAATAATTTTTTATTATTATTGTGAAAAAGTGAGTAAAATTTTGAACATTTATTTGGTTAGACATTTTAGAATAAAGAAAAAAAATTGTCTTATTCAGATGTAATGAGGACTTATGGTTAGCAGGTGTTGTAAGGAATTTTTTGGCTCATTTTTGTCTCTTTTAAAAAATTTTATCAGTGTGTCTTACTGTAATGGCTCAATTTGTGTCTCAGGACGCTCTTGGCTGTGCGGAGATCTGTGTGTAGATGCGAAGCCAAACTGGCCGCTCAGACCTGCTGGGTCCACTGGCGGGGAGCCTGTGGTTTTTGTGGAACTAGCCCCACGTTGGGTGCCAATTATCATGGTATGAACTTGTCATGAGATATGTTTTAAATGAGGTTTATTTTGTGAGAATCACTTATAAAACAGAGAAGGTTTTAAGAAATGTTGAAGGGGTAAGGTTGTAGTGTGCCGGAGTGTTTTTAACAAAAGCTCTTTACCTACATGCCGAACCTCTGAACACCTGCACCACTAGCCAGAATCGTGAACTGCCCAGAAGCTGCGTCATCAGTTTGAAAACTGTGCCACCGGTCTGGAACTCTGACAGGAGGTCTCGGTCCTGCGTGAGAGAATGTTGGCTTTTTGTCTTGGTCCTCTCCCTTGGAGGTCTACTTTTGGAACCCTTTTATAAGTTGACTACGCCCCGCTCGGCTCCAGCCCTCTGACACGATCTGTTTATATGTATAGTTTTTGATTTCCTGCTACAATAAGTCTCTATGACTATAATTCTAAAAGATTTGACATCTTTTCTGACTTCCATAGACCCCTGCATTTGATGAGTAAACTCAGGCATACACACACACACACACACACACACACACACACAGACATACACACATACTAAAATAAATAATTTATTTAAAAAATTGCTCTATAAAATTTAATAAATACATTTACAAGTATTTTTATGATATATATGTTATCTCCTAGTATATCCAAGTGATATTTTTAAGTGAAAATTAGAAATGTGTCTCTCAAGAACCTTTATTGTCTGAAAGTTTCGTACAAGAATGTATATTTTAGTTCCAACTCTTATTTAGTTGTGCCATTTCTTTTAAGTTAATATATGTATTAATTTCTCAGCACTACATTCTGTTAAATATTATAATTATGATATAAACTAATGACGATTAAGTACAAATTTCAGGTTAAAACAATATTTGGTAAAACACAATTCCCATCAATAACTTATCATTGTGATGCCAGAAAATTATGATAAAATGCTTTAAAATAATTACCCAGAGCCTGCACAGGTCTGTACAGATGAAGTCTAGACCTGAAAGGAGAAGGGAATATATGACCCACCCCAACTTTAACCCAGACGTTATCTCTAATTTATACAAATAGAAAAGTAGTTTTCTCCAAGGGGTCTCACTAGGGTAACAAGATCTTCTGAAGTTTAGACCTCATCCATGACCAGCAATAGATTGTTAACAGGAAACAAATTCGACAGCATCTTGGGAGGATCTGGAGTTTCTTTGTCTCATAATGTTAATCGGGGCTTTTTTTTTTTTTTTTTTTTTTTACCTTATTTGTCTTTTCAGGATGTGTTATGGCTCTGGTTTTGTGGGTTTTTTTCTTCTTTATTTATTTTGTATTTATCAAAAAAAGAACCCAGTAAAATGAATTTAAAATGCTGAAGAGTTAACAATAACTATAAAGAAGAAAAAATCATAAGTATGACTTATCAAGGGTGATAATACAAATAAGATTGCTACACATATATTTACTTTGTGTTCAGCTTTCCATCTGAACTTTTTTTTCCATCCCTGTATAACCTTATTCAAGGTCCCTTCCCCCTCCCACCACATCAGGTCATTTTTCTTCTCTGCAACTCCCCATCCCCTCCCTGGGCAGGGTTTCAGAAAGTCCTATGGTCCCACTGACCCAATAATGCTTGGTTCAGTCTCCACTCCTGGCCAAATCCAGTTTTGTCCCCCCTCCCTCAAGAGTGATTCAGGTGTTCCTATAGTTGGAGTGTGGTCCGAAGGGTCAGTCCAGGGTGATTCTGATCCCAAGCTGTTCAGTGGTTGTGGTTTGCCGCTTGGGCATGCTTGGCTTTTTTTCTTGTTTGTTTGTTTAGAGACCACTAATGAGTGAGTACATTCCCTGCTTATCTTTCTGAGATTGTATACCTCGCTCAGGAGGATATTCTCCAAATCCATCCATTTGCCTGTGAATTTTAGGATATCATTTTTTCTTACTGCTGAGCAGTATTCCATTGTGTAGATGTACCACAGTTTGTTAATCCATTCTTCAGTTGAGGGGCATTGAGATTGTTTCCAGGTTCTTGCTATTACAAATAATGCTGCTATGAACATAGTTGAGCTAATGACTTTGGAGTATGACTGTGCATCATTAGGGTATACACCCAGAAGTGGTATTGCTGGGTCCTTGGGGAGATTGATTCTCAATTTTCTGAGAAACTGCCATATTGCATCCCAAAGTTCCTGAACAAGCTTACACTCCAACCAACAGTGGAGGAGTGTTCCCCTTGCTCCGCATCCTCACCAACATAGGCTGTCATCTGTGCCTTTTATCTTAGCCAATAAAAAGTTGTTTTGCTTTACATTTCTCTGATGGCTAAAGATGAAGAGCACTTTTCAGGTGCCTTTCAGCCATTCATAATTCCTCTGCTGAGAATTCCCTTTTTAGATCTGTACCCCATTTTTTCTTTGGATTATTCAAGGTTTTGGGCTCTAGATTCTTGGGCTCTTTATATATCTTAGAGATCAGTCCTTTATCACTTGTAGGGTTGGTGAAGAATTTTCCCACTCTGTAGGCTGTTTTTTTGTCCTATTGACAGTGTCCTTGGCTTTGCAGAAGCTTCCCAGCTTCAGGAGATCCCACTTATTGATTGTTGGTCTTAGTGTCTGTGCCACTGGTGTTATATTTAGGAAGTGGTCACCTGTGCCAATTTGTAGAGGTGTATTTCCCACTTTCTTTTCTATGAATTTCAAATTGGCTGGGTTTAAGTTGAGGTCTTTGATCCACTTGGATTTGAGTTTTGTGCAGGGTGACAGGTTTGGATCTATAGGCATTTTTTACACACTTCCATCCAGCTATGCCAACACCATTTGTTAAATATACTATCTTTTTTCCATTGACTGTTTTGGGCCTCTTTGTCAAAGATCAGGTGTTCATAGGTTTTTGGGTTAATGTCTGGATCCTCAATTCTATTCCATTGGTCCACAAATTTGGTTTTATGCCAGTACCAGGTTGTTTGTATTACTGTAGCTCTATAGTATAGCTTGAAGTCAGGGATGGTGATACCTCCTGAGGTTCTTTTGTTGAGTAAAATTGTTTTGGTAATCCTGGCTTTCCTGTTATTCCAAATGAAATTGAGTATTGTTCTTTCAAGGTCCAAAAAATATTGTGTTGAGATTTTGATGGGCAGTGCATTTAATCTGTAGATTGCCTTTGGTAGAATTGCCATTTTTACTATGTTGATCCTACCAATCCAGGAACATGGGAGAGCTTTCCATTTTCTGATATCCTCTTCAATTTCTTTCTTCAGTGATTTAAAATTTTGTCAAATGGGTCTGTTACTTCTTTGGTTATAGTTACTCCAAGGTATTTAATACTATTTGCAGCTAATATGAAGGGTAATGTTTCCCTTATTTCTTTTTCAGCTCTTCTATCTCTAGTGTATAGAAGGGCTACTGATTTCTTTGAGTTAATCTTGTATCCTGCTACATTGCTGAAGGTGTTTATCAGCTGTAGCATTTCCTTGGAAGAATTTTGTGGGTCACTTATGTATACAATCACATCATCTGCAAATAGAGATAGCTTCACTTCTTCTTTTCCAATTTGTATCCCCTTAATCTCTTTCAGTTCCCTTATTGCTTTAGGTAAAACTTTGAGAACTATATTGAATAGATAAGGGGAGAGAGTACATCCTTGTCTAGTTCCTGACTTTAGTGGGATTGCTTTGAGATTTTCTCCATTAAGTTTGATACTGGCTGTCGGCTTCTTGTAAATTGTCTTTATTGTATTTAGGTATTCTCCATGTATTCCTGATCTCTCCAGGGCTTTAATCATAAAGGAGTGTTGGATTTTGTCAAAGGCTTTTTCCTTATCTAAGGATATGATCATGTGGTTTTGTTCCTTTAGTTTGTTTATATGATTGATAACATTTACAGGTTTTTTTTTTTTTTTTGTATCTTAAATCAGCCCTGCATTTCTGGGATGAAGCCTACTTGGTCATGGTGGATGATATCTTTTTTACATTGTTGTATATGGTTTGCCAAAATTTTGTTGAGAATTTTCGCATCTATATTCATGAGGGAAATTGGTGTGTAATTCTCCTTCTTTGTTGTGTGTTTGAGTGGCTTGGGTATTAGGGTGATTGTGGCCTCATAAAAGGAATTTGGCAATATTCCTTCAGTTTCTACTGTGTGAAATAGTTTGAGGAGTAACGGTAGTAATTCTTTTTTGAATGTCTGGTAGAATTCTGCACTGAAGTCATCTGGACCAGGGCTTTTATTTTTGGGGAGGTTTTTAATGACAGCTTCAATTTCCTTAAGGGTTATAGGCCTGTTTAGGTAATTAATCTGATTTTCATTTAAATTTGGTAGATGGTACCTGTCCAGGAAGCTGTCCATTTCTTCTAGGCTTTCCATTTTTGTGGAATACAGGTTTTCAAAGTATGATCTGATAAGTCTCTGTATTTTCTGAGGGTCTGTTGTTATGTCCCCATTTTCATTTCTGGTTTTGTTGATTTGAACACTCTCTCTCTGTTTTTGGATTAGTTTGGCTAAGGGCTTATATATCTTGTTAAATTTCTCAAAGAACCAACTCTTAGATTCGTTGATTCTTTGTATTGTTCTTTTTATTTCAATTGTATTGATTTCAGCTCTAAGTTTGATTATTTCCTGCCATCTACTCCTTCTAGGTGAGTTTGCTTCTAATTGTTCTAAGGCTTTCAGCTGCGCTGTTAGATCTCTAGTGTGGGATTTCTCTAGGTTTTTCATATAGGCATATAGCGCTATGAATTTTCCTCTTAAGACTGCTTTCTTTGTGTCCCACAAGTTTGGATACGTTGTAGATTCATTTTCATTGAATTCTAGGAAGACTTTGATTTCTTTCTTAATTTCTTCCTTGACCCAGAGATATTTCAGCTAAGTGATGTTTAGTTTCCATGAGTTGGTAGGCTTTCTTTGGGTTTTGATGTTGTTGAACTCTAACTTTAGACCCTGGTGGTCCTATATGTTACAAGGGATTATTTCCTTTTTTATATCTGTTGATATTTGTTTTATGACTAGTACTGTAAATCAAACCAACTTCTAGTGCCTGAAGAGGTCATAAACTATGGTGAAGAACGTACTACCAATATTATTTCTAACTCTATTCTAAATACTTGGTTTTAATACCCACAGATAATTATTGTACTCATTCCTCATCAGAAGCTCCCTTAGACAACAGATGAAGGAGAATGCCACAAAGATCCACAAGTAGCCAAAATACAGAACATAAGTGACCCTGGAATGTCCAAATACAACTGATACAGCCATAGTATAACACTTAGACCTAAGGCTTGGGGAAAACCATGGAAAGACCTAGAAGACTAGAATATGTATATGAACACAATGGTTGCCTAAATACAACCTGAAGAATCCTAACACTTGTTGACTTGGCAATGTGGACTGAGGAAATTTCAGAAGTTCTCAGGCTTAGAAGAGGGGTTACAAGCAATTAATAACTGCTGAGAGATAACATGTTTACTCTAGGACAAGTTTCCTGATAAGTTATCCAATTCCAAGTGGTCAGCTCTAAACACACGTACACAAGAGCAACATTAAATGGACTCAATAGGTTATATATGGCTATCTGTAATGATAATAATTAAAGATTTTATAAACTGAAGAGGGAGTTGAGGTTACACAGAGGAACTAGAAGTAGGGAGAAAGATATGAAATGATGTACATGCATTACTCATATATGAAATCCTAAAAATATCATCTAATCATTTAAATAAGAAGCTAGGCACAAAATAAACACTTTTTAATTGACTGAGATTTAATGAATATCCGATATATTGATAAAAAGTTAATATACATGTATACTTAAAAATGTGTAACAACTTAAAAATAATTCATGGCTAACAGACTATTGTAAACCACTGCAAAAAGAAATGCGTAAAACTATATTGTAGAGTTCTGTGAATTATCTCAAATGTCCACTATTCTTGCTGCTCCTGGTATTAGGATATTGGATGCTACCAGTAAGATAGAATGTCCAACAATTTCATCTTTCTCTATAAGATGAGAAAGTAATAATAATAAACAACAGTCTCATTACTTTAAATACATCTAGTTATTTAATCATGCATTCATAACGTTTTACCTACCATTTGTGATATACCAAATAAACATAAGATGCCTACTGTTTTTATTGACATTTTAGAATCTATTTTTCACTTAACACAGACTTTCCAAGATTTATCCCGGATTCTCAGAGGAATACACATGATGCCATGCAGAGAATCCTAAATGTACACTGTAAGCCCCTAAAAGCAACAGCAGCTAGCAGCCCCCAAGCCCCAGACTTCTTTATTGGCCATTACTG
Organism: Sigmodon hispidus; assembly: GCA_004025045.1. Taxonomy (NCBI): domain Eukaryota; kingdom Metazoa; phylum Chordata; class Mammalia; order Rodentia; family Cricetidae; genus Sigmodon; species Sigmodon hispidus. The sequence goes on from PVIH01011066.1 coordinate 29,636, forward strand.
CTATTTCCAGTACCTCAATGCAGAAAAGTGTCCAGTCACCACCCACAAAAAGTATCAGGCTACAAAATACCATAAATTCTGAGCTCTTGCAAGATCAGGACATATAATTCCTGCAGTGCTAGGCTACTATGGAAATATGGAAAGCTCCATAACACAAGAATCCTTATATAAAGCTTGTCTCCTGCTCTGTTTTCTGTTCTTTTTCTCCCTAGCAGAGGGAGCCACCCTTCTGTGTTTTTTCCCTTCCCAATAAATTTTGTGTGAAGTTTGTTGTGTAGTGTGACTTTGTGATATTCCTTGCTTCCTGATCACCAGGATACATTTCCCCTCTTAGGAGTAACACTTCCATACACTAATACATATCTTATTATTGGTATTGTGATGCTTTCGTATGTTACTCAATAAACATAGAAGGTAGTTTATACCTAAAAATTGCAGGTAAGAATCAAAAGAATCTATTGCTCAGAAGAAAAAAACATTACCCATGATAGAAGCCTATACTATCAAAGCTTGATTCTACCTTGTGTATAAAACTTTTGGGGAATGTTGTGTAAGAAATAGTTTAAGATTTTTCATAAATGTCTAGGAGAGAAAGTAAATTCCTGAGTAGTGATGAGATTTTTAATAATTAGGTGGACTTTTTTTACCAAATAATTTTTTTCAATTTATAATTAGAAATGCAAATATCACAGAGATGGAAGAAGCTAAATAATCTCAAGCAGTACATTTTCTGTGTGCCAGATTTGACTTCATCAAATTCTTTAGGGAGAACATATTCCTTAGGGAGCACCTATTCCTGAGGGAACATGTACTTTTTTAGGGGTCACATATTTAGGTCAGGTAACTTAGAAAGAACTAGTAAAAAGTGACACAAAATATATTCATGTTTTCTTATTTATCCACTCAGATATTTATTTTGAGAAAATTTACACAACCTTGTATATATAGTTATGTGAAATAAATCCATGAATCAAAGACTTACTAATAACAAATTATAAGAAAATTAATTTTCAACCATTTGTTGCAATGTATACAATTTTACTTACTATTTACTAAAAAAAAAGTGCACACTGTTGAGATGGGTGGGCTTATTTACTTTTAGAACATAATTAAGTTTTGGCAGAAGTGTTGGTAGGCCAGACTCCCAGCATCTTCTGTGTTTTCTAGACATTATCTGCATTAGATAATCAATGCTGTGGACACCACTTAGCACAAACACATAATAGTAAATGGAAGAAGTGTATTCAAGAGATTTCCAAACTTTATTGAAATTTCATCCCCTTTCAAAACTGAGGTCTACTTTATGAAACACAACTATGCTACTTAAACATTTTTAAAAATTTAAATATAGTATGATAATTTGATACTCATATATTAAGAAAAATATTAGAAGTCTTCATTTTTATTATGAGACAATGTTTCTCCAAGAGTAGAAAACATTAAATGCATAGTAGTCACTCCAATCCTTACCACTGGATTACAAATACTTTGATTTTACTGCTAAGATTTATCCTCCATATGAAAGGTTTTTGATGCATCTCATGGTATTACTGTGGTTCAAACAGATACACTTCTGAATATGCAATACCCATTATTTTCCCTTAGTCTTAATCATTGCACCTTGCTGGCAGAATTCAAAGTAAAATCACCATAAATTTAAAAATATACTATATTTATTACTGCAATGCATATTTATCTGCACCTGGTCTTCTACTGTCATGGTGAAAATTTGCAGTGATGGCCTCTTTACATGCCATAGAGAAGGGGCGCTTAGAAAAGCTGCATTCTTTATATGCTGGGTCTAATTGAGACTCAAAAATCAAAGACTATTGTTAGTATTAGAGAACAAAAATATTATAACACTTAAAATATGATATTTATAAAATAGCTGCTGCACATTTGAGTCCATGGCCAGCTCATAAGAGTTGGTCACGAAATGTGATTCTCTAGAATAACTCATTCTAATATCTTAGTCCAGTTTTTGTTTTATTAACATAATAATAATAAATTCATTGATGTTTTAAACATGTGTAATGTATTAGTATTATATACTCTCACTCATTGTTAGCACATTCTGCTCTCATCCCTGCCAAATTCCTTCTTCCTAACTAGCCCTGCTTCTTCTTTCATGCTGCTCCTTTTTTTTTTTTTCTACAATCACCTTATTAGTGTCTCCATTTTGCTTACAGAAACAAGAATGAAGGCTTGTCAGCAGGACCATGGGCGCCTTACTAGTGATTTAGAGAAAATGTCTACTTCTCTTACTGCCCCATCAACAATAAACTATACAAAAATACTCAGGCATACGTACTTCAATATTTCTTCTCTCCTCCAGGACAGGATGCTTAAAGGCCTAATTTTTTTGTGATTCTTGTGAAATTAAAAACAAGCAAGTGACACATTGGAACCCATTGTCACTAAGTAGAAACATCAGAGTGATATGCTATTTAGTAAATATAAAACTCCAATTACTGAATTTGAGCAAATAGAATTATACTATGTGGAGAAACAATTAAAAAGCATGAATGCTCTATTAAAGATTTTTTTTTTAAATTTTCAAAGGCCAAGAGAGAAAATTATTTTAAGGTGTCTGTTATTAAAACCAAGAAGTGAGGCCCAGATCATGGCTATAAAGTTATGTCAAGAAAAAAAAATTCTTAATAATTTCTAATTTACATATTTGGAGGATTGAATCCAATGCCTTTTCAGTATATTTTATTTATTCTTTGAGAATTTTATAGAGTTTCTCTTTTTTGGCTTTGTTCAAATAATTATTTGTTTGTTTTTTTAATTTTTATTATTTCATATTTTTTATCCTTGTTCAAGCTCCCTTTGCCCTCCCATCACTTCCAGTCACTCTCTCTACTCCACATCTTTTTATCTCTTTATACAGTTTATTTTTACCAAGTTTACCCACTCATCACCAAAATTCCTCTCAGATTTGCCCTCATGACACCAGTTTCTTCCTATTTTTTGTCCTCTTTTTCAAAAATATTCCATTGAGTCAAATTTGTACTGCCCATATTTCTTTATTCATAATAATAAAAAGGACACACGTGATTGAAGAACAAAAAAAAAGAAACAAAACATTAAAGTTTGAATTAACTTTAAACATTGATAGATCTATAAAAGTGAAACCATAGAAGCTAAGCCATAATATAAGATTTATGCAAATGTATTTTATATTGAATTACTTATATAATCTAAAGACCTCACCAACTGATTATGGCAGAAACTTTTAAAATCATTTATTTATTTTCCCTATGATTTTACCAGATGCTAAAGAAGCTACAAGCCACAAAGGTACTAAGTTCCTTTAACTGGTCAAAGCTGCTAACAGCAGATGGAGAGTATGCTCAGGTCTCCAAGGAAACAGGGCACAATCCCTTTATACCTTCTTTCCATGAATTGGGAGAGGACCAATGGAAGACAACCTGCCTCTGTGTTACTTTTTAATTGCTAAGATGGTTGTTACAGTTACAGAGAAAAACACCTCATATCACATAAAGTACTTTTGTGTTACTTTCAACTAATGTTTTATTTGTTTTTGAAGACAGTTTCTCTTAAATTGATATGGACATCTTAAGAGAGCAATTGAAAGTGTAATTTTTTTCCAATTGCCAATTAATCAGGAGTTAAAACCATTTGAGCAGAGAATTGGCAAATGCTCCAGTCAGAGCAAGGAGCAGGGCTCCTTTATCATATAAATGAAGACATTTCCTATCAAAGGAAAAAGTCATAGAAAATGAATAGGCATTAGGATCACATTACCCAGATCATTTAATTTTGTTTTTTCTCTCTTCTTAAATATGTCATCGAACAAGCAGATGACATTGGATGATGTGCATTACTGCTTGAAACCTAACCATATATATGATTTAGTGATTCTTCCAGAATGAGACCTACCTTTTCTTTTGATGCTTTGAAACTTCCAGCACATTCTGTCACCTCGTCTTAGACAGACATTTGCTCTCTAGACTTCTCTTTCTATTATGGAGCCTTAGGTTCAGTTCAGTAGTGAGCTTGTTCCCAAATCAGAGAGAAAACCTGGCAGTTGGGTTCTGCATTGTTACAAAGCCTATTAATGTTGACAATGTCCACAAGCATGACAAAAACTTTTGGTGAAATGAGGGACCACATTTACATATCCATAATCTTATCGTAGTTTGCAATGCAACTTTCTTTTAAGTAGTCTTTGCCTGGCATGAAATTCTGTTCTCATGTAAGTAAAATTAGTTTATGTCTAGTAAAAACACAGGACACAGAGTTTCACTTTTTCTCCTGAGCACTTGGAAAGGAAGGAATTATGTCATATAATCCTACTAAAGTTCTAAATTTGTTACACAAGGTTTAGAAAGCCCAGCTTTGGATGCATTTATTATAAGTGGGTTAACTGCAATAAAAGGTTTTCATAAATGCATGTACAATTACAACTATTACAGTGTGCAAAAACTACATTAAACAGATTAAACTACATTAAACACCATATTGAATTGACTTAGACACAAATTGTATATCTCTTATGAAAACCACACTTACTAGATTGTCTGGCTTGCTAAAGATGCATTTCTGTTTTATCAAATATCAACTATATAAATCTTATTTTTAACCTTTCTAGAGACCTGATATCATACAGAAAAGAGTGAGTCTGATTTATTTAAACATATTCTGATCTTTCATCTTATGTAACCTGAATGGACCTCTCTAACGAAGGCTGCTCTTTCTGTTTATTGGACATCACAGAAAACATTAAATCAAAAATGAATGAGGAAATTTTTAGTCAATTTTTTAATAGGAGTCACATGAGGGAGGAAATTGGTTTGAGGACCTATTGATTCAGAATGGCTTACAAAACCACAATCAGATGTTTTCATCAATCAATACCCAAATGTTATTTTTAACATTTTTTCATGAAGGGGGGTATTCTCAATTATTGCTGTTTTCAGTGAATGATCTTAAGGAGATTTATCACATCTTACATACACAGAGAGAGAGTTCTGAATTAGGGTTATGAGTGGGTCAAAACGAAAATAAAAGTATGCTACATCATGGAGCCTAAAGCAGAGTCAAATTGATCACAATGCAATATTTTTCTTAAAGATCATTTCCTTCTGAACAGATTGGATACACAGCATGCAAGCAGAATAAAAACATTGCTATTAATGATATCAAAACACACTATTAACTTGATTGCAGGTTGGGTAAAAATGGATCAAATTGTGAAGGCATGCTTTCAAAAGCATTTCTCAGAAAATGAATTCTCACATGGAACATGTAGACTTCAAGACTCATAAACATATGCATGGACGCTATTCAGGTTAAGAAACAGAATTTTCTATTATCTTTAAACTTTTACATGTACTTGCTTTGTTCCATGAACCTCTCTTTTTCTTTGGTAGAACCTCTCTCTCAGTGTTTGTAGTTTGATTTCTTTGTCATTAAGTTGACATGATAAACCTATTAGGAAAGTATTTGAGTGAAAAAGTCTGGGAATTTAAATAAAGATAGACACATAGAAAAATTGATAACAGGGAGATTTTAAAAGCCACCAATAGAAGATAAGCAATGGTGTCCAACAGCAAACAAATGCAAACTGATTTTTGTCTCCCTAAACATACACTTACAATCTTTTTTTTTCCTCCCTCCCAATGTTTTACCTTTACTGGATCTCTAAGCACCCTATAGTTATAGGTTGTGCTCTTCTTACTGCTACTAGTCTGCCCAGCTTCTTTGCATTCATTAAATCTACGATCTTATGAAAGCTGACAATAAGTCCTGTGTTGTAGCCTTCTGGGGCTCCTTTTGCCCACACTGTCTAAAGTAATTTCATTTTACCTGCAGCTGCTGTTTCCTTTTGTCAGTTCTCCCAGCACACTAGCAAAAGTTCTGCATTTCAAGGGAATAAAAATATTGATTTACTGCCAACAGAAAGGCTCAATTCCAGGAATGCATTTGTTGATAATCTACCTGCATGTTAAATTATTACAGTCTTTTTTTGATGCTCACAGAACACTTATATCTTTTCCTCATCATCCATATCACTCAAGGTACTACTGAGCTAAAAGGATTTTCTTTTTCATAATTTAGTTGAGTAATTTTAATCCATGAAGAAATACTATAAAAGTTGAAAGAGGTGTGTTGGGGAAATGTGTAATTAAATCATGTATCTTCCCAAAGTCATAAAAATAGGAATACATGCGAGACAAAATGATGTGAGGATTACAAAACGAAGTTTTCAAGTTGATGAAGACACAAATAAAAGTAGTAATGGAACCAAATATTTTACTTTAGCATATTTTAATTTTAATTTAAAATGTTTATAGTAGTAATACCTTCTTCATAGACTTCTTGAAGATGCCAACAAGTTAATACAATTTATACAAACCTAACATCTGCATTTATAGTTATGATACAATATTGGCTTTTTAACTGTTTTAAATTGTAGCTTAGAGCTACAAGAATAGAATAATTTAGAAATGATAATACTAACTATAATTTGATTTAAGTAATAAACATTGAGTGCTATTATATACCAATCATACACTTAATAGACATTTGTGAATGGCTATGGTAAGTAATTAAGAGTTAGGTTCAAATGTTTTACACACTCATATGTTCATTATATATGGCTTTTGATGTTCAATCCTATTTTCATCATAATTAACTCAGATGTATCTACCAATTTGATATTCTCCTGATTATGTCCATTATATAAATACAACTATCCACAGTAATTATCATTTTATTAAAAGATGATAAGGTAGTTTGCATAATCATAAAAGACATCAGCAGGATTTAAATAGAACTCATTCAGAATGTATCTTTTTTAGAAAAAAATTATACAAGAGACTTGAGTAGTGTAATCAATGACTCAATATCTGTAAACTACATTTTCAGCATAAAATAAAAAGGAATAAAAGTGTAATAAAATGAATAAGGAAAGAACACTAAGATGAAATTAGATTATCTTATAATAATCAGCTTTATTTTTTCTGGAAACAAGACTGAAGCACATGTCAGTTAGCACAGAGCATGGTTTGATGTTTATAAGAAGTACAGTGGTATAGGGGAGCTCAGTTTGTTTGCAAAATTCAGCTCTAATGACAGATGTCAACATGATCCTAACTCAAAGCAAACTGAATGTGGATATTTATGTAGAAGAAAAGATCTGATTACAAAGAGCAACATAAACCATAAAGAAATTTCCAAATCTGTCCAATGTACAAAGTAATCATTCTAACAATGTCATTGTGACATAATATTTCCATTTCAATATAGTAAGCATTTATTGTTTGATTTCAACCCCTAATAAATAATATTCATACTTATTTTCTTTGTTAATTCATGTATATTTCAAAAATATGTATAAGTTATCAATTTTGGGTAATTGAGTAAATAAAAATAATGTCATATTTATACTAAATTAATAAACTTACAACTGTATATTTTAAACCTTAGCTTTATATTTGGATTTGAAATTAAGTTAAAAGAATAATGTGATAAGTCTTTTGATGATTTGAAATTTTCTGTCTATACTCTTTACAAATTTCCCCTTGTAAAATCCCAATAAGGTAAAGATTAGCTTATTAATTTATTTCTATTTTTGGATATGCATGCTTTACTTTTTCTTCTGCATGGAAAATAATTCCTCAGCTAGGAAAGGTGTCCTTATAATACTTGTGCTAGATAATTAACTGGCTTAAATTTTAGAAATTGTGTGAAGGCAGCTACTTCTGCTAAGTTAATGTAAGCAACAGCCCTGTCATGTGGAGAGGACAGTGTTTCAGAGTGCTCACTCTTACGTCCCAGCTATTGCAGTTTAGCCCCCTTGCAGTGTGATATGTCTGAACCTCTGAGGATGTAAGAAAGGCTAACAAATTTTAATTATGTGGAGAGATTATAAGGTTCAGGATCAAAAACCATGTGTCCTGTCACTACTCAGGTTGAGAAGTAGAATTAACATCATTTTTAAAGCTTTTTATATGTACCACTTTGTCCCATCAACCCCTTGTTTTCTTGATGGAGCCCATTGTTATATAACTTATTGCTTTAGCAGTTATTATACAATAGTTTTTAACCTTTTTATTCTACATTATTTATTTTATTGAATTTATTCTTGTATCATAATTCCTTGTATTTTTAAAGACACACACATACACTTGCAGGCTTCCAACCTGCATGCTAATTAAAGTCTCTGGGGTATTCCATGCAGACTGGAAGCCTGCAAGTGTATGTGTGTGTCTTTAAAAATACAAGAAATTATGATGGAAGAAAAAAGTAGCTCAGGAAATGAACTGGAAAGAACACAGGGACATTGACAGAGAAACTGTCAGAAGTATTTTCCTCTCCCCAAATTCTTCTTTCTTTAAACAAATACAAAACATGATTATGAAAGCTTTTTTCTGTGAAGAAACTAAGCAGAAGGCCATCAGCAGATGGGAGGGCAATTACTTTGTTTTTTGGAAGGAATATGGCCCCTGGTAGGTTACACAGGCCTGCGTCAAGGGCATCACATCAGTGTGGATTTGAGTAGCACTAATCTGAGCCTAAATTCAAAATGGAAAAGGAAGAGAAGGGAAAAGACAAATAGAAGGAGATGTATTGAGAAAAATCTGAGGAGAATGAGAGAGTGGGGCATGGATATGATTGAGATATATGCATGTGTGGAATTTTCAATGAAATTAAACTTTAATTTTTTTTTAAAGAAGAGTTCCATAGATGAGCCCTCAGGCCATTATAATGGAAACATATCCTCAGTTGGCATTCCCTCTTCCCAGGTGACACTAGTATATGTGAAGTTGAAAATAGCACAACACCTCATACCTCTTCTGAATTCTCCATATGTGTACAGAAACACACACACACTATACATACAAATTTTTCAAGCACATAAAACTATATTTATGCTCATCTGCTATTTCATAAAATAGAAACAATTCTTTAAAAATCTGATAAGTGTCATTAATCATAATGAATTTAATTCATGCATAGCTCAATTCAATATAATATGTAATCTCCATTTCATATACCTCCTCATTCTCACATTTGCTATTTTTAAGCTTATATTTATTTCATGTGCAGGTATGAATGCCTGCATGGACGTTTGTGCACTACCAAGTACATGCCTAGTATCCACAGCAACCAGAAGATTGGATATAGTCTCATAAAATTTGACTTACAGGTGTTTATGAATAACTATGTGGATGAAAGAAATCCAAACTGATGTCCTCTGCAAAATCAGTCAGCGCTCTGAGCCACAGTCATCATTCCTGCTTCTTGTGCTCATATTTATAGGTTGTGATTTTATATTAATCTATGCAAACCATTTATTCCTGCTTCTTTATTATATACCATACTTTACAAAATGTCAAGTATGCTCATCAAACCTACTTGCCTAACAAACGTCTAGCTAACAAAATGTCAGTCAGCTTGTAATGAATATCATTTTTTGCATGCATATATAAACAAAGCAGCAAAAACATAGTGCAATACATTTATCTTAGGATTTCTCACAGTTTGAAGCTCTGTGTAGTATTTTTAAAGCTCAAATATTATAATACCTACTATATTTTGAGTATGTCCATCATTTTCTTATAACCACACAGTATTTCAAGTTAAAATGTGTGTAGTTTATAAAATCCTGCTGTGCAAAGCACTATATTATCCAAGTGCACTCATATTACTTTAGCAGTTCTATGAGAAACAATCAGCTTGCTTAGGCTGGTGATTCTGTAGCTAACCATACATACTTCAGCTCTGCACTAAGGAAAATAATTTCAGCACAGAAGATATTTAAACCTAAACAATTCAATTAAGGTGAAAAATTCATTTAGTGTAATGGGAAAAAAAAATCAATGAAACTTCAAAAAATAACCCTTAAGGTTAGAAAAATTTCTTTTGATTAAATGGTCAGAAAACTCAACAATATGGTCACCTAAAGAAGATTACTACAGAGGGAAGACTTTCTTCTTTTCCTCTCTTCCTGCAGAACCAATTCCCTAGTCTCCCCTGTAGTGCTGCAATATAACACCAGCTTCAGCCATTCTTCTGTCCTTCCCACATCTCCTGTACTATCTCCATAGACTATTTCCTTCTAATCTTCCTATTCACACTCATTGGTATACCCCAGTCCCCAACTCTAGTAGTCACCATCTGCTCATCCCCAGGCCACACCCACCACAAAATAGGTATGCTTCCTGTAGATCTCTCTTTATATATTTTCCCCCATGACCAATCCCTACCCTAGTGCTACAACAGAACACCAGCTTTAGCCTTCCCTCAGCCCTGCCCACATTTTTGGATCCCACAGACCATCCCCTCCAAAACTCTCTTCTATAGCTTGTTGCTTTGTCCCAGAAACAAACTCCAGTTGGTAACCTCTGCCAACCCAATGGCTGTGTCTTTCTAGGGCAACAGGAAGACTGAAGGCAAACTAACACCTCTTCTAATGCTCCTGAGATCCAATTATCTCCAGTCACATCTCCAGTTCTATAGCAGAAAACCAATATTTTCTCCCTGACCACATACCAATGAATCATAAATACATGCTCTTCCAAAATTAATTCTGTCAACTCACCCAAGTCATCAAGCCTCCAACACCAGCAGGAATTTCTTGTGAATACTCCAGTGGAGTAGGTCAGGAAAAAAGGAAACACAGGACCATCACTCGTCCAAAATCCAAATAATAAATAGAAACCAAGGATAAAGAAATTTACCCAACAAATATGAATTCAGAAACTGCCACCTAGACCTTTAATCATCACAAACCCAATTGCTAAGATTCCAATGAAAAAACACAATTAATAACAGCCAGGGAAACATGTCCCCAATAGACCCCAGCTATCTCTCTGCAATAGGCACCGAATATTCAAACACAGCAGAGGCACAGAAAAATACTTTAAAACAACCTTTATGAATATGATAGAGGCCCTTAGAAAGGAAATGGATAAATCTCCCCTAAAGAAACACTGTTCAGGATCTGAAATTAGAAATAAAATTGATAAAGAAAACCCAAACTGCCATGGAGATGCTAGAAATAAAAATTTAGGAATCTGAACAGGACGTACAGAGGGATGTTTCACCAACAAAATACAAGAGATGGAAAAGAGATCCTCACACATGGAAGATATGATATAAACAATTGACATATAAGTCAAAGAAAATATTAGGTAGCAAACAAAACCTAGCACAAACACCCAGGAAATCTGGGACAATATGGAAAGACCAAACGTAAGAATAAGAGGTAGAGAGGAAGAAGAAACCTAGTTCAAAGACCCAGAAAATGTCTTCAATGATGTCATAGAAGAAAATTTTCCTAACTTAAAAAAAGGTTATGCCTGTAAAGGTTCAAGAAGCATATATATCTCTAAATAGATTGGACCGGAAAATAAAGTTCCCTTAACATACAGTAAACAAAACATTTAATTCCAGAAAAAGAAAGATTATGTAAAAAGCTTCAAGGGAAAAAGACCAAGTAAAAGGCAAATCTGTTAGAATTATACCAAACTCCTCAACAGAGACTCTAAAAGATAGAAGGGTCTAGACAGATATGTTGCAGACTCTAAGAGACCACAGATGCCAGTTCAGACTACCATACATAGTAAAACTTTGAATTACCATAGATGAAAAAAAGGTAATTTAAGAAGAACTCCAATCTAAGGAGGTTAACTGCACACATAAAAATACAGGAAATAGTCTCTTACCAGAAAAATCAAAAGAAGAGAAACACACACACACACACACACACACACACACACACACACACACAAACACATGTGAACACCACCATCAATAAAAACAAGAATAAAATAGCAGGAATCAATAATCACTGGTCATTGATATTTCTCAGCATCAATAGTCTCAATTGATCATTAAATAGTCAAATGAAAAGTCACAAACTAATAAAATAGATGTGAATAAAGAACCCATCCTTTTGTTGTGTCCAAGAATCACACGTTAACAACAAGGAGAGGTATTAAATCTGGGTAAAGAATTAGAAAATAATTCTCTAAAAAGATGAATATAAGAAGCAAGTTGGAAGAGCCATTTTAATAACTAAAAAATAGACTTCAAACCAGAAATAATCAAAAGAGATGGAGAGGAACACTACTTACTCATTAAAGGAAAAATACAGCAAGATGACATTTCAATTCTTAACATATATGTCTCAAACACAAGGGCAGCAAAGTTTGTTAAAGAAATACTATCACAGCTTAAATCATCTTTTAATCCTCACACAAAGACAGTGGGAAATTTCAAGACCCATTCTCACCAATGGACAGGTCACGCATACAAAAATGAAACAAAATACTAGAGTTAATAGAGGTTATAAACCAAATGTACCTAACAGATATTTACAGAACACTTCACCCTAAACACAAAAGAATATACTTTCTTCTCTACATCTCATGGAACTTTCTCCCAAATTGATCACACACTCCAACACAAAACAAATCTCTACAGATACAAGGAATTTAAAATAACTCCTTGAATCCTATAACATCCCACAGAATAAGCTGGTTATCCAAAAACAACAGAAAGATTACAAACTCATGTAAACTGAACAACTCATTGATAAATGAAAAATGGGTCAAAATGAAAATTAAAAATAAAATAATGAAGTAAAAATGTCACAGAATTTAATGAAAATAAATACACAACATATTCAAACTTATGGAACACAAGGAAAGTGTGCTAAGGGCAAAGTTCATAACACTAAGTGTTTACATATAAAACTCACAAGATATACTAGCTGGCAGCTTAGCAACAAACTTGAAAGTTCTAAAGCAAAAAAGAAGTAATGACTCTCAAATGGTGTACAGAGTGACAATATTCAATCTAAAAGCTGAAATCAATATAATAGAAACAAAGAGAATAATACAAAGAATCAATGAAACAAAGAGGTGATTCTTTGAGGATATCAAGAAGATAGAAACTTACCCAAACTAACTAAAAGAGAAAAAATACCCAAATTATTAAAATCAGAAAGGAAAAGAGAGACATAACAATAGACATTGAGGAAAATACAAATAATCACGCATATATGGACACCTGGTTTTTGGTAAATAAGTCAGAAAAACACTGAAAAAAATAATTTTTAATAAATTGTGATAGTCAAACTGGATGTATGTATGAAGAAGAATGCAAACATATCCATATATATCACCCTGCAAAAAATGCAAGTTTAAATAGGTCAAAGATTACAACATAAAACCATGTACACTGAACCTGGTAGAAGAGAAAGTGGGAAATACTTCCTGAATAAGAACACTGATATCATAGGCACTCATATTAACAATTAATAAATTGGATCTTATGAAACTGAAAAGATTTTGTAAGGCAAAGAACACCACTTATTGGACAAAGTGGCAATATACAGAATGAGAAAATATCTTCAACTCTACATCTGATAGGGGATTAATATTCAAAATATATAAAGAACGCAAGAAACTAGATATCAAAAAGAAAAAAAAAATCAAAAACAAATAAGCCAACTAAAATGTTGGCCACAATCTACATAGAGAATTCTCAGTAGAAGACTCTGAAATGAATGAGAAACACTTTAAAAAATGTTTAACATCAATGTTTAATTGCTGGGAGGCGAATGCAAATCAAAAGCTTTTGCCTGTCAGAATGACTAAGATTAAAAAGAATATGACATTTCCTACTGACAATAATGGAAGCAATGACAACACTTCTCCATTGCTGGTGGAAGTTAAAATTTTTACAGCCACTGTGAAAAGAAATATGGTGGTTCCTCAGAAAACTGGGAAACAACTTACCTCAAGACTCAGACATACCACTCTTGTCTATATACCCAAAGAATGTCCCATGCTACCACAATGATACTTGTTCAGCTATGTTCATTGTGACTTTGTTCATAATAACCAGAAACTAAAAGCAACCTAGATATTCCTAAACAAAAGAATGAATAAAGAAATTGTGGTACATTTACAAAATGAAGTATTTATCAGCTATTAAAAATGACATCATGAGATTTGCAGGCAAATGGAGGCAACTAGAAAAAATCATTCTGAGCGTAGTAACAGAGATCCAGAGAGATATATGGTATGCATTGACTTTTAAGAGGATATTATTTATTAACAAAGTGATTCCTAATGATATCCTGCTATACTCATAGATAATTCCTTATCCAGTCATCATCAGAAAGGCTTTCTCTGGTGGAAGATGGGAACAGATGGAGTGATCCACAGCTGGGGCATTATGTGGAGAGAAAGTGTAAATTGGAAGTCCTAATCAAATTCCTCCCCTCAGAGATCAAGGAATCTAGCTAAAGAGGAAGTAAAATGATTGCTAGAGTCTGAGAAAACAGAAGCTACCAGCAGATCAAGGCCCTGTGAATCAGCTAAGAAAAGTGCATAGGAGTTCTTGGAGAATGAAGCTGTAACCACGGGGCCTACAATAATCTGCATGAGGTCCTCTGTGTATACATTATAGCTATTAGCTTAGTATTTTTATGGGCCTCCTCACTGTGATAATGAGCGGGTCTCTGGCTCTTGTGCCTGCTCTTGGGACACTTTTCTTTCTGTCAGTTTAACATGTCCAAATTTGATGTGATAGATTCTTTTTATTATATTTTATTTTTATGGTTTTTTTAATCTCATGAAAGCCTGTTCTTTTCCAATGAGAAACAGAAAGAGAGTGGACCAAGAGGGGAGGGAGGTGTGCAGGAACTTGGAGGAATAGAGGGAGGGGAAACTGTAATCAGGCTATACTGTATGAGAAGGAAATCTATTGTCAGTAAAAGAAACAAATTATAAAGAAAACTGCCACAGTGATAGTACCAGTTAGTTTGTAAACTTGGATAGAGAAAACCTAACAAAGCCCATAAATGAAGTACTACAGGAAACTAAAGCATCCTGAAAGAAAGGAAACTAGTTTTCTCAGGGACGCATACACACAGGAAGAGAGAGAGAGAGAGAGAGAGAGAGAGAGAGAGAGAGAGAGAGAGAGAGAGAGAGAGAGAGAGAGAGAGAGAATAGTTATGAAGATGTCATTGTTTTGAAAAATTTTAAATTATACAAGAAGAGTTAGTTGAAGAGAAGTATAGAAGAGGTGTAGAAAATATGTACATAAATCAGTACTCATGTAAAACATCTTCAAAAGCTAAAATGAATATATATCATCACTACTACACTACTTTTAATTCAAAGAAAATAAATATTTATAAATAGTAAAATGGAGGATATAAGAGAAAAAATAGCTATTCTCAGATCTTGGAGAACATCAGTTCACACAGAGAAAGTAGTTCTGTGGCAAGAATTATCCTGGCAAATTCAATGAATTGTGAAGTGCAAGCATGTGGTCCTTTGAAAAAAAATGTCCCCAATAGGCTCAAAGGAAGTGGCACTATTTGGAGAAGTGGCCTTGTTGGAGTAGATGTGGTGTCATTGGAGAACACATCACTGTCACTTCTGCTGCTTGCTGATCTAGATGTAGAACTCTCAGCTCTTTCTCCAGCACCATGCCTGCTTACATGCCACCATGTTTCTTACTATAATGGACTAAACTTTTGAAATTTGAAGCCAACCCAAATTGAACATTTTCCTTAATAAGAGTCACAGTGGTCATGGTCTCTCTTAACAGCTATAAAACCTAAGACAAAGTATGACTACAGTCTATGCCAAGGAGGAGCAAAGGGACTGATTATATGTTTGCAGAACTAATTAGATGTAGATGCTCATTTAAGTTGCAGCTAGATGCTGGCACAGTTAGACTCTGTGATGTTCCTCAAAGATCCATGTATTGAAAGCCTCATAACACCCTGTGGCACCGTTAGAAGATGGTGAAATCCTTAAGAAATGACAGTCACCAGAACGAAGTTAATCTGTTAGAGCTATGCCATGACAAAGTATTTCCTTTCTGTTTCTATGTTTCTTTAATTCCTGACTACTGTGAGATTCTCTCCACCATGTGTTCCTAAAATATACCCAGTAGCGGCACCCAAATAATAAATTTAATCTATTGTGTATTAATGCATCTGAAACCTTTAGTCAGAGAAATATTTCCTCTCTGTAAGTTGACTGTATCAGGTACTTTACTCCAGAGATGAGAGCTGACACAGATGGAGTTGAACAACTGTAAACAGGGGAATATGTGCAGAAGCAGTAGTGGGATGCACAAGAGAAACAATGCTACAGTGACGTTTTTAAAGGGAAGAAATCACCGACAGCAACAGCTCTTGGGCTTTTTTTTTTCAGTTTGCTGTCATTTTGCATGTTGCTCCTGAAGTTGCTTTTCTTCTTGGATAATCTATTTTCTAGTCTTGCTGGTATTCATGCATAGGCGAAACTTTTTAAAATATTTGTTGAAACACAGCATACAAAACACTTTCCTTTCACTGTATTCTGAAAAGGAGAGTGATTTTCATTATAATGGGTTAGGCATTTCTTAACCTGGTTCTAACATAGCTCTGCACTGGCCCTTCTTTTAATTCCTCTCTGGTGTGGTGCTTGGAGTTTGTGAATTATATTATTTCACATTAGGAGACTTATGAGACTATTCTCAGTCTGCTGCAAGAAATTATCCAAATGGATTATAAATCATCTTTTTTATTATCCCACAGTTGCTACCGAATTGTTTAGATATGAACAAAGTATTTGAGTCTTTTATTAGGTTGGACAAAAGTTGAAAAACAATAAAAGGCTCAGAAAACGTGTCACACAGGAACCATAAAGTAGTGATAAAAATGACTTGAGTTTTGTTATTCATTTTTGATGTTTGGCATCTGGTGCTTAGGAAGCATGCAAGACAGTCGTATATAGTAGATGATACATTATTCAAAACTGTTGCGTTGTAGAAGTTAGGCAAGTGCGGAAGTCTTGAGATCTCCCTCCCTCCCTCCCTCCCTCCCTCCCTCCCTCCCTCTCTCTCTGTTAAAATGTAATAAAAATGGAATCTGACAAGGAAAGCAAAGCCTAAAGCAGCTCACAACCATCATGCAGTAAAATGAAACACAAATGCAGGCACTAAAATCTAGATCATTTAAGATCTCAGAAATGCAACCCAAATGACAATCTCTGTGAACCAGGCTCTGCTTTTGCCTTTGGCAATTGTAAATGGTATACGATTGTTCTATTTACATAGCTGTTGTAGCTACAGTAACATAACTTTTTTCTAGGTGTTGAATATTTTATTTTTATTATTGTGAAGAGTGTAAAATATTAAACCTGTTGGCATAGTGTCTAAAACAAAATTTACATGGAATTAACTCTGAACATAACTATAAATGAGAGACAAAAAGGCAAATATGACAGTCACCTATATGCACCCCTTGAATTTTACGTGGATAGAATATTCTAGTCCCATTTTAGCCCATTGGGACTCTTGTGTTTTGTCCTGGGAAGTGACATTTCACACCTTTCATTTGGCTTATCCTTTGGCTTTATTCTAATATAATGATTAATGCTAAATTATGCTAATTTTGTTAAAGTCAACTGAGATGGGATTTATGTTTCATAATGAGTTTTCCATTTTGGTCATTTTATCATTTATTTTATAAAACACAAGTCAGGCATGAGAGAAACATCTGTAATCCCAGAACTCAGGAGACTGAGGGAGGACTATAAACTCTTTTAGACCATTCTATTCCACACAAGAATGTCATTTCCTCAGTTTACAATTCAGCAATTGTAATTAGATAATTTTCCACAAGTAAAATTTCAATATGTTATAGAATTGTCATTTCACATCAAACCTGGTGGCACACTTCTTCAGTCTCAGCCCTCGGGAGGCAAAGGCAGGTAGGTAGGTGGATTTTTACAAGTTCCAGGCCAGCCAGGGATACATATTGATACTCAGTCTCTCTCTCTCTCTCCCTCTGTCTTTCTTTCCCCCTTTCCCTTCTCCCTCTCCTTTCTCTTCCTCCCTCTCTTCTTCTCCCTCCCTTTTTTCCTTCTCTCCCTCCTCCTCCTCATTTTACCTCTGTTCTTCCTCCTCCCTCTCTATCTCTACACACACACACACACAAACACACACACACACAGATGATTTCACAGGCCACTCACTTTCTTTTTTTTCCTTTTCATGTATTTTTATTCATGAAAATAATACAGTATTTTCACCATAGACATACACTGCTCAGTGTGGCAGCCATTATCAAATGTGGCTACTGAGAACTTGAAATGTGACTCCCTGAAACATACAGCATAAATCACATACTGGATTTTATGTATAAAGCACAATAGAGGATGCCAGCTAGCTCATTGATAACTTTTACATTTTATGTGATTATATATTTAAATGATGTTTCTGATATAACAGATTAAATAAAATATATTGATTTTTTATCTAAATCTTTTTTCTCTTTCTTTTTTTATTATGAATAAAGTCACATTTCCTATCCCTGTATATCCTTATTCAAGGTCTCTTCCCCCTCCCACACCCTCCAGTCACTCTCTCTTCTCCACATCTCCCCATCTCATCCCCAGCATGGGCAGGAGGTCCCAAGGTCCCAATATTGCTCAGTTCAGCATCCACTCCTGGCAGATCCATTTTCCTCCCCACAACATTCAAGACTGAGTCAGGTGTTCTTCTAGGGGGAGTGGGATCCAAGATGCCACTCCCAGGTGTTTCAGGTCCCAAACTGTTCAAGGGTTGTGGTTTGCAGCTTGGACATGCTTTGCTTTTAGCTTTTTAGATTAGAGTCCACTAATGAGTGAGTACATCCCCTGCTTATCTTTCTGAGTTTGAGATACCTTGCTCAGGAGGATATTCTCCAAATCCATCCATCTGCCTGCAATGGGATATCATTTTTTCTTACTGCTGAGTAGTACTCCATTGTATAGATGTACCACAGTTTGTTAATCCATTCTTCAGTTGAGGGGCATCTAGGTTTCTTCCAGGTTCTTGCTATTACAAATAATGCTGCTATGAATATAGTTGAGCTAATGCCTTTGGAGTGTGACTGTGCATCTTAAGGGTATACACCCAGAAGTGGTATTGCTGGGTCCTTGGGGAGATTGATTCCCAGTTTTCTGATAAACTGTCATACTGCATTCCAGAGGCCACTCACGTTCTAACTTCTGTCACCAAGCCCAATCAGCACAAAGTTTAGTCCTGAATATGGCTTTTTTATTTTATTTGTTCATCTACTAGTTTATTATGAATGTTTTAGATACTCTTTTTTTCTATGAAGACTTCCTTGCCTTTGAAACCCAAGGGCTAAATAACTTGATTTCCTGCAGTTAGCACACATATTAAATAGCAGCAAATAGGCAGGGAGTAAAAGGTCTGTGTTGATGGTGATACTCACAATTGATGAAAGTGATGATGCTTCTACCACAAGGTTACAAAGCGCTATGGCTCAGTGTTGTGAACACGTAGGATGTTCAGTGCAAAATGAAGTTTCATTGATTTCCATCGTGCAGCTCCACATTGTCATGTATTACTATGGTTGCTTTTCCAAATATGTGGATCTCTTTCCTTGGGCCTTTTGATCACAAATAACATTTAATAAATCTCCATGGTTCAGCCTAGATTCAACCCAGGTCCCTGAGGTAAGATCAGATGGCATTTTTTTCCACCCAGGACTAAATATAACTGTGGCATTTTAGCACGCTTGGCTTTGCCTCCCTCTAGCCCTGTAGTGTGTAACCTCTGCAATAACTATTAGTCACATGAGACAGAACCAGCAAGCCTGGGCCTTCAACTTTTCCCAAACCGAGATGGTACCAGAGGGCTAAGGGATTTTCATTCCCTAAAGACAACCTTTTATTGTAAATCATCCAAAACATTTCAGGTTTCTCCTCAAAATACCTTCATCTTGTAAGTAATGGAGGGGTAAAGAGAATGATCTTCTGAAGGCTGATTATACCTGGCATGGGGTCTGGAGGATGCAATGCAATGCAGTACAGAGAAAGGCATGTCCATGCTTCTTGTGCTCACTGGTCATACCACAAGGCCTTATTTCTATTATATTGATTGGCCTTTATCCTTTGGTTTGCAGAGGTACACTGCTATCCTATTTTCTTCAGAGACACAACTTTCTCAGAAGAGTCAACTTAAAAGAAACGAGAAAGGAGAGAATAGGGGGAATGAAAGAGAAAAGGGGGGCGAAAAGAAAGAGCCAAGAAGAGATATTGATGCTTTGCATACAAATGCTGGCAAATCTTCTGATGACTGGAGAACCTGAAGCTGAACCTAGTCAAGTCTGCAGGGTCACTGAACCCAGCTGCTTACTGAGACTGGGTTTTATTATCTATTTATATTCACAGAGAAAGTAGAGGCTGAGTGGTGATCAAATGAATGTTAATGATGGAAAATATGTTTTCTCTGTTAATCATCATTACTGGAGAATTTCTATTATCCTCGGGGACAGATCCACAGTAAATGCATAATTTCAGAGAAGTATCAGAGTCAATTAAAACTTCCACATGCTGATATCGCTGGTTCATAGCCCTTGCAAGTTACTAGTGTGTGTTGGTCTCCCCCCTCATATAGATATATATAATTGTGACCACCATTGTCATTGTTTACCTTATATTTCCAAAGATAACCTCTTATTACACAAGGCAGAGAGGTATACAAGGCACATACAGTTTAAAAATGCCATGTGCTCACATGAATGGGCAGTTTTGTAAATGGGGAGAGATCATAAGAGAGATCTGATATCTGAGTGTGATGGGGTGCATGATGTAAAAACATCAAATAATAAATAAATACATAAAAAAGAAAAAAGAAATACTATGATTAATATCAGGGTTTCACTGCTTTGTAACTTTGAAAGGCTTTATTTTCTTAAGTTTTATGAATTTATATGATATGTATTTGTCTTAGTTTTTAAGTTATAGTAGAATTCTGTAGTAAGTTCATATTTTCTTGTGTTTGCTTCTGTTATTGCTGTTTTTTATTTTTAGCATGGATTATTTTATTAGTATTTCAAGGTTACAAAGTATGCATTTGTTAATATAATTCATTGAATTTAGGTTTAATTTTGCTATCTAAAAACTCACTAGTTTTCTTCAGATCTTCAATTTATCAAAACAAATTTATAATGTATTTCCTTATAATTTCCTGTAATATCAATATTTGCTATAATGTTTGCCTTTCAATTTCTAGTTTTATTGAAGTAGGTTTTAACTTTTTGGTTTAATTTGTTTAAGAATTTGCCAATTGTGTTTAATCCTTAAAAATTAATTAATTAATTTAAAAAATGCCATGTGCTAATATTCTCAAAATTCTACAGCCTCTTCTCACACACCATATGTATCGCAGGGCCTCATTTAGCATCGTGAAGACTATTGCATACACAGTCTTGAATGTATGGCAATGAGAAAGGCGATGTTTGATATATCTACTCATGTCATTACATTTTCTCTATGGTTAATGCTTCTAGCATGCTGTTTGAAAAGACATAAATCAAGAGATACCTTTCCCATTGTTTGAATCCAAGCTCCTGGTTTAGCATTCCTTCCTGGCTTCCCAGCCCTGGTTGTGCTAGCTGACTCCCGCTTCTGTATGTTAGGTAAAGCTGATGCTACTGGACAGTTTTCTCAAGCTGACACCAAACCCTAGGTCTCAAAAAATCCTGTCCATCTTTAAAAATTTTTCTTCCTGTACATCTTTTCTCCCTCAGTTATGTGGTACTGAGTCTTATGTTCTTCACAGTCATCACAAATGCGAGAAAGTTTCATCCTTATTTTTAACTGACTTTATATAGGTATTTCTCTGTTTTATTTCTAATTCCAACAGGGAAATCTGTGACAGGGGAGTGTGAAGCTGACCATTCCACTTAGTATTAAATAAGTGTTAAGGTAAAGTACAAACATTGAGATGATATTAAGAATAATTTTTGTAGAAACAGTATTATTTGACTATATTCCCACTGTTTTTTAAAATGACACTTCATAGTTCAATGATTTAAGTCCTAATTTCCCATTTGCTTCATTTAAATTTGAATTCCTATTAAGCCCTGTTAGTTCCTAGGTAATTTATATTTGTTTGATTTTTATTTTGTTGATTTCAATTTTGGTCTCTTGGCTTGAGATTTAAACCAATTTGTTATTATGTGAAGATACACAAATATACATATGCCAAATGCAATATATATTTAAAATCTTATTACCTAAAATATCAATGCAGTATGCTGATAATCCTCTGTCTATATGAATGTTTCCATTATGGTTTATTAAGTAGACATATTCTGAGGAGAAGCAGTGGAAATACTCAAAGGAATGTAATGTTCTACGATTGTAAAAGTGAATTTTCTACACTGCTTTCCTCGGGGGATTTTCCATTTTGGAACATTGCCCTTGGTTATGTTCTTTTTTCTTTATGTTTTTAATCATCAACTTGGGGAATGTTGTATTTTTTCATAAGGAACTCACATCTTTCTATTTAATAAAACATCTGAATTCATTTTTGAAGAGTGATCTTGTTATTTTGCCAAATTAAAATAAATGCTTTCAAAAGACTTAGCTGTTTTGCCATTTAACTTATTCTAAATATGAGCTTTTTGTTACACTATCACTATCATTGGCATCATCATCACCATCATTGCCATTGTGAGAGAGGATCTCTTTTATTCCAGTCTAACCTCACACTTCCTAAATAGCCAAAGATGACCTTGAACTTCCAGTCCTTGTGTCTCAACCTTTGAGTGCTGAGATTTCATTCTTGCATCTACCTAGGCCTAGGATAGGCCATGCTGGGGAACAAACCCTGGGGCCTGTGCATGTTAAGAAAACTCTGTTAACGAAGCTATATCCCTAGATTTTTTTCTAATTTTAACTCACATTGTCTTTATTCTCTTGGACTTTAAAATCCAAAATATATTTTTTAAAATATCAAAATATTTAGAATTTTCTTTTTGAAAATAATTTGTGCCTGAGAAGCAGTAAAATATAAACCTGTGTATATTTTAATATTGGCTACATTAATTTCCTGAACTCCTGGAAGACAAAACACAAGCAGGGCATGGTTTGAATATCTACCTTGTTGTTTTCTCTAAGACATATGGAAAAAATGATTCTTTAAGAAATGCAAAAGAACAATCATGTTAAATTTAATTAGGTTTAGTGAGGTCTTCTAATGCAGAATATGAGGCCATGCATTAATGAGTTACAGATAACTTTGGACTATTTTGGAAAAACTTAAAATCTACAAAATTTAAAGAAATGTTGTGCCTTCTTAAAAGTCAATAGACCAGAAGCACATTAGACGATATTGAGTTTCACTAATGTCCTTTGAGAAGATAGGATGTTTAATATACCCTCTAGAGATAATATTGTGATTTTAATATTAGTAGTCATTTTTTATAGGTAGGATCAAATACTAGTTTCCTCAGACTCAAATAAAACCAATAATAGATCAAATGAAAGAAGTATAATCTTGCTCAGGAGGAGCCTTTTACAACATGGCACTCATTACTGTCCACAATTGGACTAGTGGGAAAAATATAAACTAGTGAGAAGCTTGACTGCTTTCTGCTCTGGCTATGGGAAGAAGTGGTGGATGCCAATCTAAAACCCTGGATCACTTCTAACTTTCAGGAATCCACTGCCTTTGCTGCACTCACCTCTATCATATTTCCTCTTACATGTTTCCTCCTCAGCATAGTTTTTCTGAGTCTCTGGTTCTATCATCATACATATAGGCTGTTCCCACTGTCACCAATGCAATGTGGTCATATACATGTCTGGATCTTCAAGGGTAGAATGATAAATTTTTCATCTTTAGCTAGTTGCTATTATTCTTCATTTTTCTGTGTCCACCTTTCACACAGTAGTGACATTTTTTTTTTTCATTAAAAACATTCTCTTATTGGCATTAGAATGAAAAGAACACTAATAAGAAAATTTGGTTTCCCTATCAATTTCAAGTGCCCCTCAAGGGACTTCTAAAAATATTGTACTGGGGCAACTGACATTCATTAGAATATGATGGTGGTTCAAACCAGCTGAGTCTTCAATTTAATATCTCAAATGCATTTCTCTGCATCTTTGCCAGCTCTGTTGATATGCAGGAAGGGAACTTTAATCTTTCATTGAGTTTCCTGAACAGGATGTAAATGCAAAGGAAGCTTATTAAAATTCCCACCGCAATTTAGAATAGGAGATTTGCAAGATGTTTCTGGAGCCAAGTTTCCTGTTCTCCAAGCTGAGCTGAAGTGTATCAGGACTAGTGGAATTCACCATGGGACCAAGAAAGATTGGCTCCCATAAAGCCTGCTGTATGAGATACTTGTCATGAGTCCAAAAAGAGAAGTTCTGGGATCCATCTCTTCAGTATGGAAAGCAGGTGAAATTAACTTACATTTTCTGTGTTAGCCAAATATATTGAGTTTACTAATGCTTTATTACTTTTCTGACCTTTTTATCACACAAAATGGTCTTTATAAGGACTTATTATATTCATGAAGTGTGTGAATACCAGCTTGAATAAGGAGGCAGGACAAGAGACAGTAATCATATCTCACTAAATATCTTGTACATACACGTCTACCAATTTCAATACTACAGAGCAAGAGAGACATATTCTATATTTTTCCAAATGATTTTATATTATCCTTTAGATATTTTCCCATTCTTAATATATCTTATAGTATTACTTTACAACACCCTTATGCTATATTTAGTCCTCTAATTTTTAATTGGATTTGTACATTTTCATTATTTAATGATCTTTTATATCTGTTGCTTTTTACTTATCCTTCATATATTTTATCTAATCTTTGCTATGTTTGATTTTTTGTATGAATTTGTCACAACCTAGAGTTAACATGGAAAAGAGTTTCAATTGAGAACTTATTTAAAATAGGTTGACCTGCACCTATATCCCTATGTAATTGTTTTCATTGTTAATTTATGTGCAAAATCACAGGCCATTGTGAGCAACACCATTCTCTATCCAGAGGATTCTGATTGATGTAGGAGAAAATAAAGCTAGATGGAAGCAGGTAAGAATCGCATGTGCACACTCATCACTCTCTTTTGTGACTATGGACTCATGTACCTCACCTGACTCTGTTTTAATTTCTTTCAGCTATGAGTTTTCCCTAAGCCACAGACACAACCAATACTCAAAGCAATTTTAAAAAATAAAAGATACTTCTATGTACTGTAATATGATATATTTTCATATGAATTGACTATATAGCTCCCTTTTAAGAATACTATATCGCAAATGTAAAGTTTAACTTTCTCTTGAAGTTGTACTATTTTTCAGTTTGTGGGTTAAAGTCAATTAAAAAAATTTTCACCAGCATTAAAAACTAAAAACAAAATAAATTATTATTCTAGAATAACAAAAAATTAAAACAGAAAAAAAATCTCACTCTAAATCTGGCTAAAACCAAAAAGAAACAACAAACCTTGGGGATAGAGAGATGGGTCCGTTGTTTAGGGCACTTGCTGATCTTGTGGAAGATCCAGGTTCATGTTTCAAAAGCCACCTGTCAGCTCAGAACCATCTGAAAATTTATTTCCCCAAAAATCCAACATTGTGTTCTGCCTTTTACAGGCACCAGGCACAGATGAGACATACACACATACACACACACACACACACACACACACACACACACACACACACATGCATACATACATACATGGAAACACTCATAAACATAAAATAAAAAAATAAATATTTAAAAGAAAATTATAAAAGTTACAGCTTTGATGTTATGATCTCTTGAAAATTTTTCCAAAAACCTAATATTATTCTATTATTGATGAGTTCACCTACCTTCAAACATGCCAGAATTTACAGATAGCATTTAAATATGTAGCATGAATGGTTTATTAGTTACTTCATATTTCTATCTGAAATCTCATGAACGTGGCCCCCACTGCCTGCATCTATGAGCATATGTGCATTTTGAGCTCCTGTAATGCCCATTGATCTCTGATAACACCTTTCAGGGGCATTCCTAGCCTGCATATCCATTTACTGCTTCATAAGCCCTTTATAAGTGAGTCCCAAATTCCTATGAACCGCACTGTCAGTTTATCAAGACAATCACTAGTTTAGGAACAATCTTCTGCAATGATAACTTTTACCATTACTGTAAAAGAATATGTAGCATTGGCTAGTTAAAAGAGGAGGTTTATTTTGGCTCACAATTGGGAAGGCAGGGTCACTGAAGCAGCTGAGAAGTTGGAGGTGAAAGCCAGTGGCAGAGCTTAGTCATATCTTCCTACAGGGATTTAAAGTCATAAGGTCTATTATCTTTGGTTATTCTCCATAAACATAGGAAAACAAAAAAATTAAATTTGCATCTTATTTGTTATTTTGATTGATATCTTGCAATGTGTATTGTATTAGGAATTATCTAAATATAAAATTTAGAAGTTTTAACACAGGGGTTGGCAATGGCATGATTTTCCTTTCTGAATAATAAAATAAACCTGTTTCACCCAGTGCCATGTTGGGTTTACCACATGGTGTGCCAGGAATTCTTACAATTTTTCTATTGGCTTTTGTTTATCTGAGCTCATATTGTATGAGAATTGGGTCACTAACCAAAAGACCACCGTTTATATGGATCTGCCTTTGTACACTGTTAAATCCACCTTTTAATTGTGTTATGAAACTATCTCACTAATCATGGTTCCAGTATATTTTTAGTTAGTATGACAAATACAGAAAGCACTTATAATGTCATGTGTTTTTCCACAGTCATAAATGCAAATTTATACTACATAACGCTCAATAATTTAAATTGTTTTCAACTTTCACATTTAAGTTTTCGTTGTTATTTTTGTCTCAATGTAGCTGATGAATAGTTCACATTCATCTTAAACTAAAAGCTAGACAATTTTCTTTTTAGTCGGTTGGGTTAATTATCTGAACATAATGTAACATGTACTTTGCTTTATAGAATTGCAGAACAATTAACTACTCTGAGTAGTTAAAGCAAACTCCTGATTTGAAATAAGAATCCCTGGCATGTAGCGGCCCCATGGTGAAGCCAAACACAGCACAGGCAGAACATGCCATGTATGGAGGGCACACCTCTAGGCATGGCTTTGTAAACCCTAACCCTAACCCATTCTCTTAAAAGGAGAAGCCATGTTGCAGTCTATCCTCTCTTCTGCTTCTCTGTTCCTGTACTTGCTTGACAACTCTCTTGAATAAACTCTCTTGAGGCCCTGGTAGTGTGGGTATGTGTCTCTTTCCATGTGTGAAACCAACATCTATAAAATTGTCATACGTTATTTTCTCGTCATGGAAATGACAGTCATGTACACCACAAAATGTTTAAAATGAGAAAAAGAAAAAGTAAATACAAAATTTGTAATAGTGAAGAGCATCTGAAATACAAACTTCCTCTAGTATATGATTTGGTACAAAATCTTTGAAAGAACATTTTCTGCCAAGTTTGAATGTATCATATTCTTTATTCATAAAGTTTTTTCTATTTACCTAAAATGTGACCATTAGTAGGTAATTTGTAATGATAACTTTCTTACCATAATTTTAATAATGCTCATTATGCATGTATTTTAAATTAGTGCCACACAAAAGCATCTTAACACCAGTTAGAGTAAAATGGATAAACACATTTATAGCATTCACTGGAATTCTAATAACTGAAATGAGTGAGCTGCAACAGTAGGCCTTCATTCTAAGACCTGATATTGTAGGAAAGAATGGGAGTCTGACATAAATTGTGTAATACTATTCATTATTACAAAGAAGCAAAAAACAATTGGTTTTAGAAGTCAGAGTTTGGAAATCATTTTAGTATAATTGCTAAATTCATCACATAAAATGAGATGTTGATAAGTAATAATCAAATTCAAATATTTCTATGACTGAATATAGCAAATAATTAAAGATATTCAAATGATTTGTGAACATTTTCTGGTAGAACTATTAAGGACCATTTTAATTATATCATGAATGTATCAGTAAATGTCAGAACAAACATGCAAGTGAAAACATCGGTAGTTGAAGTACATAAAACAATCATTAACTTTAAATTCTAACACACGTTAGCATCTATTCTTCATTTTTGTTGTTTTCATTACAATTTGAGTAGACATTTACCACATCTGTCCTAATAATAAAACAGAACCTGTAGATACGATTTTAATGGTAACTTTAAAAAATAGTGTGTCTGACCTAGCTGATTTCTTACTGTTCCACATTGGCCAGTGGAAATGCCAAACCCAAAACCAAGGTTATTATAGTCCTAATGAGCATCAATGTCCAACATGAACAGAGCTCAGATTTATTTCAGTTGTATGTGGATTTGCTCCCCTTGCTTTTCCCTTGCTGGAAATTCTATGTATAAATACAGCAACTTCAACATTTATTGAGAGTTAGAAATTTTATTGATTATGATGATGTAATCTGTATGATATACCTAGTGTATGTTACTTGAAAAGAAGCATAGCATGGAAATTGAAGTGCTTTCATTTTAAACCTGGTGTTTAAAACAGCTTTCTCTATAAATAAACTAGAAATCTTCTGTGGCCATGTGTATGACTAAACAAATATATTTAAATTTTAATTAATTAATTCCACAAATAACTATTTGTCTCTTAATACTTATAGATTGTAGTGTGCATTCATTTTGGTTATATGCAAACATGAAGTAACCTGAATGGTGGCAGAAACATTTGTAGTTTCAAAATTTTGTGGATAATCTACCAGAAATAATAAGCTTGGCAGTGCAACCATCCACAGTTCTTGAGAATTCATCCTGTCAATGTTGTGTGGCACAAAATAGCAAGGAGGCAAATCGGTTGGATTCCCACTGAATTATGGAATAACCTGCAAACTGTGTTTAGAACTCCTGACCTTCCTTTTCAACATGCAAATTCTCTCTAATAAGAAGCCTGTCTTAAGAGCTCCTGAGCCTTGTCTAGTTCATGTTTCTTGTAAGTGATTTGAGATACATGAGGAAGGAGGCTTGGTCTATGAAAATTGCAAGTCAGTAGTAAAATAAATGACCCCCAATCAAGGACATGAAAATTAAAACATTGAATTCCATCTTTTTCTCAGAATATCTATCATTAACACATCAAATAAGAAGTGCTACCAAGAATGCAATTTTTTATACTGTTGATGGGATTATAAATTAGGTTATCCATCATGGAAATAGTGGTTGAAACTCAAAACTAAAAGTAGACCTTTTATATAAGGCTTATACTATACATTATAGTGTAAGCCAGCTGTCCAGTTTCTGGATATATACCTGAAGGAGTCTATATACAACCAATGCTTGTACATATGATTATTAGACCACCATTTTGGAAATTACTTTAACTATGTTCAGATGTATTCCATTTGTTTATGTTGCAGAATATTACTCTTACTATGTGAAAGTGCATTATGTTTGTTTATGCTTCCATTGTTAATGATGGAAAGATGTGTCTGTCACATATGTTTTGTGCTGCATTTGTTTAATTAGGTAAAGATCTGTTACATTTGTTTCACTTTGCCTGACTAAGGCACCTGATTGGTCTAATAAAAAGCTGAATGGCCAATATCTAGGCAGAGAAAGGACATGCCCAGCTGGTGGAAAGAGAAAATAAATAGGAGCAGGAATCTAGGCTAAAGACAAGAGAAAAAGGAATACAAAGAATGAGAGGAACAAATCCAGGGCCTGAAGCCAGGCAGCTGCCAGCCAGCCATGGAGACAGCAGGAAGAGAGATGGGGGAGGAGGGAGGGAGGGAGATGTAAAAAGCCCTAAGACAAAATGTAGATGAAGAGAGACAGATTAAAATATGAGCTAAGTTCATAACTAATAATAAGTCTCTGTGTCATGATTTTAGAGCTGGTTGGCAGACCAAGAAACCTGGTACACAGCATGATTTATAAGAGTACAGAAATGGGATCAGCCTGTCTTTCAACTTATGAATGGACCAAGAAATGTGCAAT
Source organism: Sigmodon hispidus (assembly GCA_004025045.1). Taxonomy (NCBI): domain Eukaryota; kingdom Metazoa; phylum Chordata; class Mammalia; order Rodentia; family Cricetidae; genus Sigmodon; species Sigmodon hispidus. The sequence continues at coordinate 59,487 of PVIH01011066.1, forward strand.
GTATACACATTGGAGCTGTACTCAGGGACAAAGAAGAGCAAAAGAATGATGCTTGCAAAAAAATGGATGCAACTCGAAATCACCATTTGAGAGAAATGCCATATTCAGAAAGAGAAATATTATGTATTTTCTCACATTTGCAGATCCAAGATTTTATGCAGATAAATAATCACATATGTATGTTACACATGAAATGGATTATGGATTTCTGGCATATAGAAGATGAATAAGAGATGTAGAAAGGGGTTCACAAAAAGAGTAGGAGAATGGTCCAAATATAGGTTATAATTCTCTAAAAATATCTTTAAGAAACTTATTTCTAAGAACAATGAATTGACAACAGTAAAAATGTATTCAAATAAATAAATACTCCAGAGTTACTTGTATGCATATATAGAAAACTGATACATGTAAAGATTAGCATATAGTTAGCAATTTTTGAAAAATGAGTATAGTATGACACTATACTCAAAATTTTCTTAAAACGATAGCTAACAAATGTTATTTTATTTTCTTCTATTTAGTGCACATAGTATTATAAGAACTTCCACTATATTTTAAATATAAGCTGTCTTCACATTTCTGGTATATCAAGAGTTCAAATAATTTGAAAATTTAGAATATTAGTAAAAATACAGGTATTTTACACAGTTTATGTAAGTCAAAATATACTTTCATTTGTTTTAATTTTAAATTGACATAGTGCTAAACAGTATTCTTGTATTGTTTTAGAAATGTTAATTCAAATAATACAAAAGTACCCATTTTAAAAAATATAAAGGTGTCTTCTCATTTATTTGAAATTTAAAAGTATACATTTACATAAAGCTATGTGTACATAGTTAAGTATTATAGAGTTATGATTCTAATTGTGTGCAAAGGTTAAAACTTTCCCCCAGGTGGTTTGACATGTGCCAGTGATCTCAGCAGAGAGAAAGCAAGGGGAAAAAGCCACAAATGTAATCCACCTCACTACCCAGTGAACTCCAAGCTAAGGAGGGTTGCATAGTGAGGCTCTGTCTTTTAAAAAGTTACAAAATAAACTTAAGTTGTCTGATAGCCCCACCCAGTAATTATTTTGCACACAACAGCGATTCTTACTCTTTCTAAAGGTAAAAAATGTTACTTGTACTTTATAGTGTCCATGTATGACTTATTATTTTGATATATTAAAATTCATCTTTCTCTGAATAGTCAATTCATGCTTTTATTAATTGTTTTTGTAGGATCCTGTTCTGATGCTCATATGTTGATCTTGAATTGTTACGCCCAATTAAAGTAAAGCCTATAAACCTCACACAGCAACCTTTAATAAGGAAGAAATAATTAGAGAAACACATCCTGTGTTCTCTGCTTCTCACTAATTTCTTTCCATCTGGACCATCATTAAGCAGAAGGAGAAGTCAATTTAACTCCAAGCTCTCTGGTGACTGTCTAAATATAGTTATTTATTTGTTCATCCTTTCTTTCAAAGTTTTGTCATTGACATTTGCTCTAGACTATATCTAAACCAAAGAATAGACAGATATATGAGGCAGAACTTCTTTCTCTCTCTATGACACTCAAGCACATGAACACTAAGTAAAGAGCAAGTTAAAACAAGCCAGATATTTGCCTCAAGAAATTTAAAACAAGGGGATACTAGAGCATGATGAATGGGAAATATCTTTGTGAATGGCTTATGATTATTCATAATAAATTACCAGCTTCAACTATCTTTGACTTACACTTTTAGGTTACAAATCTGTCACTGAGGAAAGTCACTGCAGTAAGTGAAAGTTTTTCAAACTGTCAACCTGCAGGCAGGAATCAGAGAGAAGAAATATGGCTTGATTTCACTGGTTCATGCTCAGCTAATTTCCCTAATCAGCCTACAACCACCTGCCTAGGGTGGTGCGACCCATAGTGTCTGGGCCCTTGTACATCAATTAAATAATCAAGAGACACCCCAACACTCATGTGCACAGGTCAATTCCTCAGTTAAAGCTTTTTTCCTCTGATGACTCAGGCTCTGGTAGTTTATCTCTTGTCTTTTATCCCTAATGTCTCTGCAATATATGTTTGAATGTCTAAGTGTCTGCTTGTTTTAAAAATATTTTATAAGTATTTGTGTGTTACCATGAATATGTGTCATGGCTTTGAGGATAAACTCAGAGGCCAGAAAAAAATTAAATTCCCTAGATCTAGACTTGTAGCAATTACCAGGTTTTCAATGTTATTTTGGAAAACCAAGCTGGCATCCTCTGCAAGTGTCACAAATGCTTTTGAACTGTTGCTCCATTTCTCCATGTTCTCAATATGTTCTTTGTAGACTAAAACAGGAGAAAATGTTATAAATATATAGTTACTTGTATTTATATAGAAATATGTACAGTGCTACATAAACACTTGTGTGTGTGTGTTTGTGTAAAAATATGAGAGAAATCTAATGTGGGACTTGGAAGTTTATAGGGATCTAATACAGAAATAGATTGAAGAATTTGATAATGAGCAGTAGTGACAAATATAGACAAACACAGTGGACAAAAGATCCCATGCTTCTTCACCACATGAACTGAAGCCTGAGGAAGGACTTCTCTCTCTGTCTGCTGGACTTTGGAGGGATGAGGACCAGGTACAGCAGATAAAGGTCAAAGATGCAAATCACATGTTAGCTAAGCCAACACCCACCCTGTCTAGATACAGTGAAATCTCTTTTCTGCCTGATGGAACTTGTGACTATAATGGATTGGATTTTATATTTGACTCTATTGTTCGTTTAGAAGCAAACAGAAGATTTCCAACCAAATGGAAAAGCACAAAAAATATGTTTCTATCCAAGACAGCATTGATATTAAAGTTGCAAATCATGTGCAGAAAATAATGTAAATGGAAAGGAAAAAAATCATCAGAAGAAAGAAACAAAATCAACAATAAGAAGCCAATGTATTCAAAATGGAAAAACACTTAAGCTACAATTCCTAATAAATTTAAAATAAATAAGTTTAAAATTTCCAGAAAAGCAGATATTAACCTAATGAAGGTTTTAAAAGGCCATGTGACAAATTCAATATAGTAGGCATTTTCTTATCTATTGCATGATTACTTAAGAAGATAGGTTACATATAAGACATATACTATTATATTCATTATAATATAATAAATTATATTAGTAGGGGAGAATTAGTAGCCAAAATATAATCCTTAAGAAATTCTAGTAATGGGAATTACTATGTACATATGTGAAGGCTAAACATCAAATCTATCCATTGACAAATACATGATTCCTGGTAGAACTAAGATATAATTATTGAAGGAGGAACAATTTTGCCTCTCATATACTAACTATAGTCTACAAACTGTTAAAAAATAAGAGATTAAAAGACACATAGTATAGGTTTTTAATTTTATTTAATATTGATGGAATTATCTATTATTGACTGTACTCAAAGCTACAATATACTAATTGGCATGTCCTTACGTATACTTAGTTAAAAGTAACAAGAAGCAATTTTCAACTGTTTACCACTATGTGTAGAATATGTGCTTTTAACAACAGACAAAGTAAATTTAGAACTAAGTAGTAAAATACAAGATGCATGTATGAGGAAAATACTGTATGAAATATAAATCATATGAATCCACAGATCAAATAACATAGAAACCACTTTGTGGGACTAGAGAGATGGCTCAGAGGTTAAAAGCACTAACTGTTCTTTCAGAGGTCCTGAATTCAATTCCCAGCATCCACATGGTGGCTCACAATTAACTATAATAAGATCTGTTGCTCTCTCCTGGTGAGCAGAGATACATGGAGGCAGAATGTTGTATACAAAATGAATAAATAAATCTTTAACAGAAAAGAAATAAATCACTATGTATATTCCCTTTATTTACATTTTAACAGTATAATTTTATCTCAATAACTTTCTCCTTTATAATGGTACAACAATGAAACTAATGTTTGAAGATTTTTTTAGAAGAATTAAGTCTTCTTTTAAAGAATTAAGTCTTCTTTTTAGAAGAATTAAGAATTAAGCTGTAACTGAAATTAATTGCTACAACTACAACAAGAAAACACATTATAAATGTTTCAGATTAAATAAGGTTAGTAAAGTAAATTAAAGAAAATAGTGAAGACTGTCTTTTGTTCTTTTACCCTTTGTGTAACCAAGTCCTTCACTTAAGACTTCCAAACATGCTAAAATTGGCAGTGTACCATGGTGTACATATTGATATTTTCTCACAATTTGTACAAGAAAATTTTACATCCATAGCATTTGGGGCCTTTCAGGGAGGTTATTTTGGTTATATACTTAGGAAGACTGAACATATCAATTGGCTCCTTTCCATCATATGAGGACACACACAGAAACCACCATCTTGTATATAAAGAGAAAAAACACCAGATTTGTTGGTGTCTTAATCTCAAGCATCTTAAAACTATATATTATATTTGTACTGTTTATAAGTTACCATCTAAGATAGTACAAATTTCTGTTTTAGCAGTTTCACTGGCATTGAGGACAGTGTTGCAAAGGCATAAGACATCCTTTCATTTGTATGTACAATTGCATTCACATTTTAAAATTCAGAGATGAGAGCCACCAAGAGGGTTAACTGGATGAAGAAGCTTTCCATCAAGCCTCATAACTTGAGTCAGAACTCAGTGGTCCACATAGTAGCAGGAGATACCCAACTCCTGAATATTGTAATCTGATCCTTCCACTTACTCATCATGTTACATGTACACATATATACACATAAACAAACATAGGAAAAAGAAATAATAGTAGCAATAGATTTTTTAAAAACCTCTAAGTTGTTAATGTGCGAACATTGAGTCCACTTTCGATTTTTATACAAAAATGGAACTTATTTTATAAAGGAAGAAGTGCAGCAGTAAAGATTCCTCAGATAGAAAGGAGAAACCTAGAAGACATTAATCTCTGAACAGAACGTTGTGAACCTTAACAATTCTATGATATGAAGGGCAGGCTGGGGGCAGAGTAAGGACAGAAGCCAGGAGATTAACATCCAGCTCCTCTCTTCTAATCCATATGTACACATCTGCAAAATGTTGAGCAAATGTTATAGTGGTGCCATGGGAAACTGTCAATATTGATAGTGCTTACCGATGGATGGAACCTACAAAGTGAAAACCAGCAGGACTGTGTCCAAGAATCCTGATTGCAATAGTTTTTGAGAGCTCCTCTATTCAGCATGTGTTTCACTGAGTACATCACTAAATCTAAGTCATTCTCATTTAACCATAATTTGTGTGATATGAAAAACAACATGCTCTGTTTTAGTTTCTTGTGTGTGCACAGATCATATCATAACATGTACACTATACTATCTTGCTGACAGAATCCAATCAGAGAACTGTGTTTAACTAGTTTTGGTTTTGGCAATCTCTGAGATGACTTAAAAGGAAATTGTGTCAAATATTTTCCTCAAGTAGATTGTCATCATTTCAACATCATTGCTCTTACATTTTCATAAACTGTTCAGGTATCACAATAGGATTTTTGAAAAATGTTCACTATCTTATGGGAACTCCCACTTTAGAAAGAGGCACTTTGCTCCAAGTATGGTAAGGGGGCATCTTGAAACCAATCAGGCAGCTTAAAATGGTGATAAGGAACCTTAATATATGTAGGAAATTGCACTCACCCCATTAACTTTTAAGTGTTCTGTACTAATCTTTAAAAAAATCATTTACAATCATGTCTAGCAAAATAAAGGTAGTAGAAATAAGCATAGTATGATATAAAATTTGATTTAATTCTTTGTGGACATAACATCAGTCATGCCCTTTCTCAATTATAGAAAGAAAGAGTGGTTTACTTTAATAATACATTATAACCTATTCTATGCTTTTCTTAAACATTTAATTCTTTAGCTTTCAAGTGGTTTAATATTCTTGAGATTTCCTTTGATGTGGAATTTCTTACAGCTTAACAATAATCCTTTTGAATTATTTTTATTGTTACTTTGGTAACTTTTTGTAACATTTGCCTTTGCTCCATTTTTGTTGCTGTATAGAACAGACAGTGAGTGTTTCAATGTCCCCAATTCAATTATTTCTTGTGTAACTCTATTTGTTTTCAGTTTGAAATTCATATCCAGGACCATCACATTTTGTTTCTTTAACAAACTTTCATTTTTTTCAGCATTTCTTCTTTTAATATCCAAGTGTTGTAATCTATTATGTGAAGTTTCACTGAAAAAAAAAAGCAAACACAACTATATTCACTTTTCTTTACACATGAAATTAGGGAATATTAAATGAGCAATTATTTAAGTACTGAGTTGCATCAACCACTGAGTCAGGCCTATAATTTCAGATGAGAGAAAATAAATTAAGAGGACCACAAGGTAGACCTGATTTAGACTACACAGATCTGGTCTCGAAACAGAAGCTAAATGAAACCTAATGAAGCAAGGGTGGATGTGGCGATTACCCACTTCTGCTCTTTATTTAATACCCTGGAAACTATACAATGAGAGAATCTTGAACCTTTTAAAGGTAAACACAATGAAGCCATCTGGTAATCAATAATTCATACAGATAATTGTCTATACAAAAACACTAATAGGTTTAATTTAAGAATCAAAGAAATATTTTTGTATTAGTTCTTCTGACTCACATTGGCTATATTAAAACCAAAAAAGTGAATGTCAAAAATTATTATTGAGATGTGATGACAGCCTTTTTATAATGTGATTTTGATGAAATCATAACATAAAATCTATGAAAATGTAAAACTCTAAAAGCAGACATATAAAGCACATTAAAAACTTTTACATTTTAAAGAAGAAATAGAATGTATGTGTGTATGTGGGTGTGTGTTTAAATGAAGATTTCAATATAAAAAGAAATGGAGATGTAGCATGACTGTTCCATCAATGGATAACCATGTTACCACTTATTGAATATGCCATTCTTGATAGCAAAAGACACAGTCTTGTGGAGACCATTTTGGTATTTCTTTTTGGCAATTAGGAGAAAGTATTCCGCTGAAGTAATGAGAGAAAATAAACCTTCTATCCAATCACTTGCTTCTGTAAAATATTTGTTCATTTAAACAAAAAGTAAAGCATACTTCTTTGAACTTAAAAACAAAATGAAAACAATAAAGCATACAGGGGTTGGCAATATGACTTACTGCATTGAGTGTTCTCTTGTACACTGGACAGGTATACTTTGAAGCCTATAACTGAGAATTGACTTTATAAAATTTTTCTTTGACTTTCAAGTACGTGTCATAGCACACAACCCCCCAAAACATCTAACATAAATACGCATGCATCATAAATACACACACAGAGACAGAGAGACAGAAAGAGGAAGGGAGAGAGAGAGAGAGAGAAGAAGAATTAGAAGGGAGGGAGAGAGAATAACATATATAAATAAAAATTTAAAATCTTACAAATGGTATATGAAGATAGATTATAATTGGGTCTATAAAATATGTTCAAGACATTTGAATTTATTGAAATAATCATTTTTCTCTGATAAATGCAATTAAACAAATCTCAGGAGAAATTACTAAAATATCTAAATATGTCAATTAAGAGCATGCCTTTTCCTAATTTATGATCAATTTATGATAGATCATCAAGCTGATGAGAATTTAGAGAAGGATTTGCAATTGCTGCAATGGTGGATACACAACAGCCAAGATTTGTTTTTCGGCTTAGGCGTCATGTATGCTAGACAAGAACAAGCAAGTCTCTAAAATCTTGGCCCTGAAAGTACTGATTAATATGAGGGCAGGAAAATAATAGGAAAAATAGTATAAACTAAAAAGCTATAGCTGTCACATACTACTACTAATAAAGAAACCCTCACACAAAATCCTATATCTTTCCTTTCATTGAAAATAATTTTCTTTTATATTTTTATTATATTCCTCCAAAAAAAAAAACAGAAAGAAAAGACCCCCAAAATAGACAAAATTAAAACAGACCAAATCATTTCTATAGTCAGGAATTCCACAGAAACACTAAACTTGAAGTCATAATATGTACACAAAGGACCTGTGGGAAAATGAAAGAGAGAGAGAAAAGCCAAAAATGTCCTTTATATTATCTTTCAATTCATATTTTGAGTTTAAAATCAAGTCAGAGAATTATTGAACCATTATCTAAGTTCTGAATTATACATCTTCTTTCCTTATCAGTGCAAGCTGATTATATTCTTCTCACATTTCTCATTTGTACAATGTAGGGTGAGTTCAGAAGTTCCCTGGGTATAAGTGAAAAGTAAAATCACATTGACAGTGTAGCTTGGATAAAGCTGAATGGTTCATCAGACTTACTCACTAGTTAAGTGAGGCTCCTTTATACCAATCTCACAACATGTAGCATGTAATTTTTTGCCTCAACTTATTTGCAAATTACTGCATCTTTTGAAGCTTTGAGTCATTTTATATCAGGAAACAAAATTTTGAGTTTTACTGGGTTTTTTTTGAGTTGTTCAGCCTCCTCTTTTTTTCTCTTTCTTTTTTTATGAATAAATTCACATTTTCCATCTGTGTATATCCTTATTCAAGGTCCCTTTCCTCTCCCACACCCTTCAGTCACTCTCTCTTCTCCACATTTCCCCATCTCCTCCCCAGCATGGGCAGGAGGTCCCAAGGTCCCAAGGTCCCAATATTGCTCAGTTCAGCATCCACTCCTGACAGATGCAGTTTTCTCACCCCAACTTCAAGACTGAGTCAGGTGTTCCTCTAGAGGGAGTGGGATCCAAGGTGTCAGTCCAAGTTGTATCAGATCCCAAGCTGTTCAGTGGTTGTGGTTTGCTTGGACATGCTTTGCTTTTTGCTCTTTTGTTTAGACTCCACTAATGAGTGAGTACATCCCCTGCTTATCTTTCTGGGTTTGAGATACCTCGCTGAGGAGGATATTCTCCAAATCCATCCATGTTGGGAGCTGTGTGAGTGCTGCGCCTTAAAGATGGCGCTGGCTTCCGCCTTCCACCACCCCGACGGCGAGCACTCCTTCCGACAAACAACTCCAAATATGGTTTGTGCGGAGCTGACTCGCTTGCTTCCGTATGCGTGGCCCTATGGTAGAAGCCCACGTGGCAGTAGCTGAGTGGTGAACCTGGGGTTTAAAGCTGGCTGCATGGGCTGGGAGTGGCTGCTGCTGCAAGAAGACGTTTTTCAATAAAGGACCTGGTCAATTGCCACGGAAGGATCCTGGTGTCATGTCTTTTCCTGCTGGTCGGGGTTTGGCGCGGCGCAGTTGGTGGCCTGGACGGGGAACTTCACCAAGGAGCAGCAAGGATCCAGAACTGTGGTAAGCAGGGGGGCTAAGCTGGATCAGTCCCACCGGCATAGTGGGACCTGCACAAAGCAGGAACTCCGCTTGTAGATAGAAGCGGAGGATCGGGGCGGTCGCTGACAAGTGGCTCTAACCCAATCGGGAACAGATTAAACTGGGGCTGTTTGGGAGAGGATCAGAGAGGGCATTATTAAAGGGTTATAGAATATTAGTAGAGGGGCTGGAGAGGTGGCTCAGAGGTTGAGAGCACTGACTGTTCTTCCAGAGGTCCTGAGTTCAATTCCCAGCACCCACATGGCAGCTAACAACTGTCTGTAGTTCCAGCTCCAGGCAAACACTAAGGCAAATAATTAAATAAATAAAAATAAAGTTTTAAAAAAAAAGAATATTAGTAGATTAGAATATGGGAGTTAGTCAGTCACATTCAATAGTGACAGCCCTAAAAGAACTGTTGAAAGTAAATGGAGTAAAAGTGAAACCAAAAGGGCTGCAGAAATTTTTAGATGCTGTGGATCATTATGCGCCCTGGTTTCTGGTAAGCGGACCTCTTACAAAAGGTTCCTGGGAGAAACTGGGCAAGGACCTCACGCGAGCTAGTAAGGAGGGAAATCTCCCCTCTGGAGTCATGCCGATTTGGTTTATAGTGAGAGAATGCATGGAGGACCCTGCAGGAGTTTCAGAACTAGAACAAGGGGCTGAGGAACTGGAGAGGCTCAAGGAAGAGCAGTCAGAGGAGGGATCCCAGGATCAGGAGCAAGGGGCATGCGGAGGAGGCAGCCTCTACCCTCCACTACCCTCATTAGAGGAATCATGTCTCTCATTGTCCAAGGATGAGAAAAGTGGAAGTGCCTCGGAGGTAGGGGAGGAAGAAAGACACACTCAGTGCTTTAGGCGAGAAAGATACAAAAGCAGGGCAAAGGAGCCGCCTAGTGGAGAGGTAGTACCATCAGCACCACCAGCACTGCTGCCATATGTACAGCCATCCTATGGGCCATGTGCACCAGATTATAGTGAACTATGGCGAGAGGTGCAGAGAGAGTTGCGACCACGTATATCCCTGGCCTTTCCAGTTTATGAGGACCAGAATCAGACTAGATACCATAATCTTTTGGATTTTAAGATGGTTAAATCCTTGGCCAAGTCTCTGAGGACTTATGGAGTGAATGCCTCGTTTACCGTGGCACAGGTTGAGGCGTTAACCACCTCAGCCATGGCTCCTGCTGATTGGACTAGTCTGGCTAAAGCACGTTTGACTCCAGGACAGTATTTAGATTGGAAATCATTTTTGACAGAGTTTGCAGGACAGGAAGCGGCAGCAAATAGACGGGCTGGTAATGCAGCCTGGGATCAAGACATGCTGCTGGGGACAGGAAGATTTTCTGATGTTCGTAATCAAGTGGGCTATCCAGTACAGGTTTACGAGCAGATAAACAAGATTGCTGTCAGAGCTTGGAAGTCACTCCCTAATAGAGGAGAAGTGAATGGGAACCTCACTAAGATTATTCAAGGAGCCACGGAGCCTTTTTCAGATTTTGTGGCTAGAATGATGGAAGCAGCAGGGAGGATGTTTGGAGATGCAGAAACTGCACTGCCTCTGGTTAAACAGCTTATTTATGAGCAGTGCACCAAAGAGTGTCATGCTGCCATAACCCCTTATAGATATAGGGACTTAGAGGTGTGGATGAAATGCTGTCGAGAACTAGGTGGGCCCCTGTCTAATGTGGGGCTAGCTGCAGCTGTGATGCAGCTCTCCAGGGCAAAGAGAGGAAGAGATAAGGCCTCGGGGGCATGTTTTTCTTGCAGCAAGTTCGGACACATGAAACGAGATTGCCCCATGAAGGCAGGTCAGGACACTTCTGCTTCTAACTCCACTCAAAGCCGACTTGTGCCAGGGCTCTGTCCTAGATGCAAGAAGGGTCATCATTGGGCCAATGAATGTAGATCAGTAAGGGATGCCAATGGGCAGCCACTTCCTTTCCCATCTGACCAGTCAAAAAAACGGGAAGTGGGGCCCTCGTCCTCAGGGCCCTCAAATATATGGGGCCATCCAGCAGGAGAGTCAGCTGATGCCTGCCAGCAGGAGGTCAATACTCAATCCACCACACAGCCGAGGAGAGCCACTGCAGGTGGCAGGGTTGGACCTCCGTGCCGCCTCCAGAATCGTATTAACCCCTCGGATGGGAGTTCAGCTCATTGATTCAGATTTTAAGGCATCTTTGCCACCTAATACTGTAGGCTTGTTGTTAGGACACTCTTCTTCTGCTTTAAAGGGCTTAAGGGTGCATCCTGGCATTATAGATCCAGATTACACTGGAGTTGTTAAAATCATGGTAGAGTCCCCAAAAGGAATTTTTCCTATTTCACCTGGAGATAGAATAGCTCAATTATTAGTTTTGCCTAGTATGCATGGTAAGTTTCAAGCTGTCCCTAGAGAAAGGGGAGAGTGAGGATTTGGCTCCACGGGAGTCGACCTTGCCTGCCTGAGTTTAGAATTAGACAATAGACCCATGATGACCTTGATTGTAGAT
>PVIH01011067.1:0-71296 GCA_004025045.1 Sigmodon hispidus
TTCATAGCAGCATTATTTGTAATAGCAAGAACCTGGAAACAACCTAGATGTCCCTCAACTGAAGAATGGATTAACAAACTGTGGTACATCTACACAATGGAATACTACTCAGCAGTAAGAAAAAATCATATCCTAAAATTCACAGGCAAATGGATGGATTTGGAGAATATCCTCCTGAGCGAGGTATCACAATCTCAGAGAGATAAGCAGGGGATGTACTCACTCACTAGTGGTCTCTAAACAAACAAACAAGATAAAAAGCCAAACATGCCCAAGCGGCAAACCACAACCACTGAACAGCTTGGGATCAGAAACACCCTGGACTGACCCTTTGAACCCCACTCCAACTATAGGAATACCAGACTCACTCTTGAGGGAGGGGGGACAAAACTGAATTTGGCCAGGAGTGGAGACTGATCCAAGCATTATTGGGTCAGTGGGACCATAGGACTGTCTGCTCCCTGCCCAGGAAAGGGATGGGGAGTTGCAGAGAAGAAAAATGTCAAGATGTGGTGGGAGGGGGAAGGGACCTTGAATAAGGATATACAGGGATGGGAAAAAAAAATTTCAGAGGGAAAGCTGAACACATAGTAAATGTATGTGTAGCAATCTTATTTGCATTACCACCCTTGATAAGCCATGCTTATGATTCTTATCCTCTTCATAGTTATTGTTAACTTTAACTCGTTTTAAATTCATGTTACTGTTTTTTTTGTTAAATACAAAATAAAGAAGGAAAAAAAGGAGATGGGGCCTCATGTGACGTCTTGAGGATGGGGTTTATCTTAAAGGGGACTATGGGACACAATTTCTTGCTCCGTATTTTAGTTTCTTCCAACTACGAGGGAAAGGATTTTCCCATCACACACTCCTACAGAGATGTGCTGCTTCCCATGAGACCAGAAGTAACAGAATCCACTGATTGAACTGAAACTGACTCTTTTTCATAAATTAACCATCTAAGTGAGTTGTTATAGGCATAGTAAGCCCCATATAGTAATAAGAGCATGTTACATTAGAAGAAAATTGGGAAAATACCAAGGAGAAATTTCCCCTTTATCTTGATATAGTTTACAGTTTTTATTTTGAAAAAAATATCACTTAAATTCTTTTAAACACTATATTATGGAAGAGTGTATGGTCACCTTTGTTTTTTAATCTCTGTTTGATATGCGATCTCACAGTTTCCTGTTCCAAGAGCCCTGTTCTGCTGGCATAGCCCATTCTTGACTTTGACTGGACACAGGCTATGCCAGTTCTGCTGTTGTGTAGCTGGTCATACCAAGTGCCCAGATTGGTAGGGTGCTGAGCTTTCCAACCACAGCCAAGAAGAGGTGGTGGTGGGAAGAGAGTTAACAGCCTTCTGGCCCTGAAGGGGCAGTTTGTGTGGTGACTCAGGCAGGACTCAGACAGAAAGAGTCTGCTGTTTTCATCCAAGTCAGTGCTGGACATTGATCCACAACACAAACTGACCACACAATCCAGAAACATTGGCAGACGTAAGGGTGAGGGGAGGGGAAGACTCCCAGGAGGGACCTCCAAGCCAGAAGTGATGTGGCCAAGGCAGAGGTGTGCAAGAACACTTCTCCCATATGACACTCAGTACACACTGTTGCTCCTTGTCTTGTTTTTATGAGCAAAGTGTTTGCAAAAATGAAACTGCCTGAGACTAGGGCTACATCTCATGCTGCCAGATAGGACCACTTGCTAATTTCCAGCTAGCCCATTGCTTAGCAAGCAGGTCAGAGCCCATTTAAAACCAACCAGCCTCCCTTCCTTCTCAAAAGTGATGCATTAATTTTCATTACTGACCCTGTGCTTCCAAACTTTCTGAGGGCTGGAGAATACAGTAGTTAAGACTTAGGCCCTAGAAAGCTGTTAAATTCAACTGTAAATAAAAGGCTGAGGAGGTTCTTAAAATTCTAAGCATGGCAATCACCTCTAATAGTAAAAATGAACCTTGTTTCCTCTCCTGAGTTACTGAGTTTGGGAAAATACAAGTCCTTTTGTTAGATAACACACCTACTGACATCTCTACAGGCCATTAGCTCCTAAGGTTGGGACACTGCTCTTGTCACAACTAACCCCTGAAGCCTAATTTTGACAACAGAATCACTTTACTAGCACTCTTCCCGAGAGAAAGACAGCAGCCACTTACATTAGAAAGAATTAATTCGAATAAATGCCTATTGAATGAACATTAACTTTGTGTTAGACCCAAGGATGGGTATGTATGGCCTTCTGGCCTGAACTTCAGACTATAGAAGAGAGGCAGTAGTTACTAATCAAGGTGAAAAGAGAGTCAGTGATGTATGAATAAAAGGGGACACTGAGGCTACATTTCTAGAAGGAAGAAGACTTTATATATGTAAGTGATCCGTGGAGTAGTCATTTTCTGCAGGAAAACAGTATATACAAGTTGAAGTTGGAGAGTGTGGGAATTGAGTGATGTGGACAGAGCAGACTGGCTCTTTTGGTGAGACTATTAATAAGACTGGAAAGAAATTTGAGCCAAATTATGGAAACTTCAAATACCTTGATAAGAAAGAAGATAGACACCAGGGAGGCACTGCAGGCTTGGAGCAGTAGACAGACATAGAGACTTCACTGCTTAAAGGTGTAGTGTGGCATTCTGGTCATGAGATAGGAGGAGAAGCCAGATAATTGCAGCAGTATCTTGGGGTATAAGCTGAGCAAGGAACAGAACGTTAAAATGAGAATAAACTTTTATTTTCCACTTAGGCCCAGTCTAAACATCTATAGAGAAGGAGTAGGGTAATCGGGATGGGGATGAGGATCTGCAGAACATGCAGAACAGTTTTATGCAGGTGAGTCTTTTGTGAGATTATAAGACTGCATGTGATTTATGAAATTCCACAGATCATGAGCCAGTAGAATAGAAAACAGAATTCACCAGGGCTAAAGTCCTAAAAGAAAATTAACTGAGTCTTCACTCCATTCATTTTATCTGATATTAAGTTACTAATTCTTAGTTGTCTTCCAATAGTTAATGAAAAAGTACAAAACCAAATAATTTTGTTTTTATTATGTCTAGGGTCATTTCCCTGGCCTCAGAGCAAGCCATTCCTTACTGAATGAAAGACAAACTCAATGCACACTTTCTCTCTTAAGATGCTTCTTCAGTGTTCTTAGGGAAAGAAGAGTAGCCATCCTTCTGGGTGCTGAGCATCCTGCATTAACTCTGGGGTGGCAGATGTGGGGCTGAGAGCTGGCACTTGGATCAGGCTCCAAGAAAGTGAGGAAAGCAGCCACAGGCAACTGAGGCCAAGAAACAAGCACTCACCAAACCTAATTTTTCAAAAGCTTCAGACATGGGTGAAAAAAAGAAAAAAGTAAAGTAAGCTAGAGTGTTTCAATGATGAGAGGAAATTGGACTATAATCCTCTTTACTGTAAAATAGACCTTACCAGTGCTGCCATTTACAAGTCAGGTCATTTAGTTTAACTGGGATCGGTGAAGCACTTTGTCACCCTTGGGAGGCACTGGCCTGTGATGGAAGGCCAATGGCTTTGGAAAAGGTACATGTTGGATTTGCACCTAAGCATAACCACTGATTGCTTGGATAACCATGGACAGGGCAGGCTTCTCTGAACCTGTCTCCTCATCAGTAACATCAGCAAATTCTGGCCATCATTTTTCATCCTCAAGGCTCACTGTGTGGATCAGCCAGGCTGACATAAAGTGGTAAACATCTTAGCACTCTCTCTACCACAGCCAGAGATGAGCCAAGCAAGTCCACTGCTAGGCACTTGTGATATTCATGGTCTTCTTCTCATAGAGTGACTTAGTAGAGAGACAAAGACCACTAAAGGAAGAAGCGAACAATGTGTTCTATAGAAAAACATTGCGGCTTGAAAAAAAATGACCTCCAAAGGGAACGGCATTATTAGGAGGTATAGCCTTAGAAGGAGAAGGTGTAGTCTCATTGGAGCAAGTATGTGTCACTGTGGAGGTAGAATTTGAGGTCTCATATTTACTTAAGATTCTTCCCAGTGTCTGGGATGATTTCTTTTAGAATTATTTTTTAAAAAAATTTATTTGACATAACAACCACAGTTTCCTCTTCCTCCTCTCCTGCTGTTCCTGCCTCCCATTCTGTTCTACCTCTCCATCTACTCCCCAGATAGGAGAAGGCCTCCCATTAAAGTCAACAAAGAATGGCATAGCAAGTTGAGGCAAGACCAAACTCCTTTTCCATGCATGCACCAAGACGTGGTGAGGCATCCCACCATTAGAGAATAGGCTCCCAAAAGCCAGCTCAAGTGCCACAAACAGGTCCTTATCTCAGCATTAGGGTTCTCACAAATAGACCAACTTGCACATCTACCATCCACATTTATTGGGCCTATGTCAGGTCCATGCAGGCACCCTGGCTGGTGATGGAGATTCCATGAGCTCCCACTAGCTCAGGTAAGCTGTCTCTGTGGGTTTCTCTGTCATGGTTTGACACCCCTTGCTTGTATAATCCCTCCATACTCTCTTCAACAGGACTCCTGGAGCTCAGCCCAGTGTGTGGCTGTGGATCTCTGTATCTTCTTCCACAGATTACTGGATTAAGGTCTACGATGGCAATTAAGGTAATAACTAATCTGATTACAAGGGAAGGCTAGTTCAGGCACCATCTCCACTATTGCTAGGAGTGTTAGCTGGGGTCATCCTTGTGGATTCCTGGGAGTTTCCCTGGCACCAGGTTTCTCCTTAGCACCATAATGGTCCCCTCTATCAAGATATCTCTCTTATTTCTCTCCCTCTCCATAAAACTTGGCCATCCCAGTCCCTCATGTTCCTGTTCCTCATACCATTCAATCTAGCCCCTACCTCCAGTTTACCAGAATATCTCATCTATTTCCTCTTCTTGGGGTGATTCATGTGTCCCTCTGAAAGTCCTCCTTGTTACCTAGTTACTTTGGGGCTGTGGATTGTAGTCTGGTTATTCTTTGCTTTACATATAATACTTACTTATAAATGAGTATACACTGTGTTTGTCTTTTAGGGTCTGGGTTATTTCACTCAGAATTATTTTATTCTAGTTTCATTCATTTGCCTGCAAACTTTTTTCTTCCTTCCTTTCTTCCTTCCTTCCTTCCTTCCTTCTTCCTTCCTTCCTTCCTTCCTTCCTTCCTTTCCTACTGAGTACTACTCCATTGTGTAAATGTACCACAGGTTTTTTTTTTTTTTAATTTTGTTCTCAATTGAGAGACATCTAGGTTTTTTTCCAGTTTCTGGCTATTATGAATAATGCTGCTATGAACATAGTTGAGTAAGTCTTCTTGTGGTCTCATTGAGCATCCTTTGGGTATATGCCTAAGAGCTGGGTCTTGAGGTAGATTGATTACCAGTTTTCTCAGAAACTACCATACTGTTTTCCAAAGTGGCTGTACAAGTTTTCACTCCCACCAGCAGTGAGGGAGTGTTCCTCTACTTCATTTTCTTCAACATAAGCTGTCATCAGTGTTTTTGACCTTAGCCATTCTGTCAGGTGTGAGATGATATCTGAATCCTTTTGATTTGCATTTCCCTATGGATGTTGAGCAATTTTTTTTAAAAAAATGTCTTTGGCCATTTAAGATTCTTTCATTGAGAATTCACTGTTTTAAATCTCTATTTTTTTATTTATAAATAGTCTTTTTTATCCATTTATACCCCTGCTCCCCTCCTTTCCCTCCTCCCAACCCCTCCCAGCCAGCTTTCAGCCTCCCCCTCCACTCTCCCCCCAAAAGGGCAAGAAGTCCCAAGGTAGCTGTATTTCATTTTTAAATTGGATTATTTGGTATTTTGATGTCTAGTTTCTTGGGTTCTTTATAGGTTTTGGAGATCAGCCCTCTGTCAGATGTGAGGTTCGTGAATATCTTTTCTCATTTTATTGGCTTCCATTTTGTTTTAGTGACTGTGTCCTTTGCCTTACAGAGCTTTTTAGTTCCAGGAGATCCCAGTTATTAATTGTCAAACTCTTATGTCTGTGCTACTGGTGTTATATTTAGAAAGTAGTCTCTTGTGCCAGTGTACACAGGCTACTTGCAATTTTCTATCAGTGTAACTGGCTTATGTTGAGGTCTTTGATCCCCTAGGACTTGAGTTTTGTAGATGTATTTGCATTCTTCTACATGTTGACATCTAGTTACACCAGCACCATTTGTTGAAGATGCTTTGCTTTCTTTTTTCCATTGTATAATTTTGGCTTCTTGGTAAAAAAATCAGTTGTTCATAGGTGTGTGGATTAATGCCAGGGTCTTCAAATTGATTGCATTGATCCACGTGTCTGTTTTCATACCAATACCAAGCTGTTTTTATTACTATAGCTCTATAGTAGAGCTTTAAGTCAGGGATAGTAATGCTTCCAGTTCTTTTATTCTACAGAATTGTTTTAGCTATCCTGTTTTTGTTTGTTTGTTTGTTTTTCTTTTTTTCATATGTAGTTAAGTATTGTTCTTTTGAGGTCTGTGAAGAATTGTGTTGGGATTTATGTGGGGATTGTAATGAATCTGTAGGTTACTTTTGGTAAAATCGCCATTTTTACTATGTTAATTCTACCTATCCAAGGACATAGAAGATCTTTTCATTTTTCAATATTTCCTCCAGTTTCTTTCTTAAAAGACTTAAAGTTATATTATATAGACCTTTCACTTGTTTGATTATATAGTTATCCCAAGATATTTTATATTATTTGTACCTATTGAAAAGGATGCTGTTTTTCTGATTTTTTTTCCTCATCACACTTATTATTTGTATATAGGAAAGCTACAGATTTTTTGAGTTAATTTTGTATTCTGTCAAATTATGAAAGTGTTTATCACCTGTAGAAATTACCTGGTAGAATTTTGGGGGTAACTTATATATATTGTTGTATCATCTGCAACTAGTCTTGCTTTGGTCCAATATTTCCTCACTATGTTCCCTTCCCTATATTTTAGAATGGCAATGTATATATCCTGTGCTATTGCAGAAATATTTACTTACAATATATCATATAAAAGATTCATATTTGTTGAGGGGTATACAAACACTCATAATACAAATTGAACCTTAAGACAATTCTTAGAGAGTGAAACTGTCCCATGCTGAATCACTGATCTGCTCCTTGAAAACACAGGATTAAACAGGAAGGAAGATCGGTGTTCCCTGGGTCTCAATGGGATCTGGTACTCCAGAGATATGCCTGTAATCTTCCCCGACTAATGCCTGAATCCCACTACATCTTCCCCTTTTGTCTAAGTAAGTTGTAAACTAAGTATACGACTATATATATATATATATATATTACATATATATACTATATGACTATATATATTATACAACTATATATATGTATATATATATGCAACAGCAAAAATTATAAAGTAATGTCTGCGGTAGGTAAAGGCAATAACATAAACAAGGTCAAACTACAACTAACAAACATAAGGTATATCTTAATGTCTAGAATATTTTTGTATTATGAAGTTTTTGGCCCGGCTTAGTCCCAAGGTCAGGACCTGCCCACTGCTGCTTAGTCCCCCAAAAGTGATTCAGATGCTTATATTAATTACATTCTGTTTGGTTTATGAATCAGACATATTGCTAGCTAGCTCTTTCATCTTAATTCCAAACCATTTCCATTAATCTGTCTTGCCACATGGCCTGTGGCTTACCTATTTCTTTACATCTTAATTCTTGGGCTGCTGGATCAAGTCTCTTTTGATTCTGCCCTCCTTTCCCTATCTATGCTCCGATTCCTCTGCCTAGTTCAAAGATGCCTGCTATAGGCCAAGTCAGTTCCTTTTTTAATGAATAATATTTACAGAATACAGAAAGACATCCCACACTGTGCAATTATATACACTGGAAGTATGTGATCTGCCTTTTGATTTTGATTTTATAGGTGATTACAAATAGATTGCATAAGTATCAGAAGAGACTTTGAACTTGGGACGTTTAAACATTGTTGGGGACTGTTAAATAAGTTTAAATAAATGCCAAGACATGAAATGTAGTGGTTTGAAAAAAAAATGGCTCTCAAAGGAAGTGGTGCTACTCAGAGATGTGTCTTAGTTGGAAGAGATGTGGTCTCATTGGAGCAAGTATGTCATTGTGGGTATAGGCTTTGAGGTCGCATATATGCTCAAGACACTGTCCAGTGTCTCAGAACACTTTCTGCTGCCTTCACAAGATGTAGAATTCTTGGCTACCTATTCACCACCATGTCTACCCACATGCCATCATATTCCACCATGATGATAATGAATTAAACCTCTGAAACTGTTAGCCACTTCAGTAAATGTTTTCTTTATTATTTTTTAATTGGATACCTTTAATAACATATATGTATATTACATAAAACTAAATAAATATAACCAAATTATGAACATATTCATTAATTATAAGTGGTATAATGTAGAGCCATATTTGTCAATACCTTTTTTGAGGTAGAGTCTTGCAATCTATCTGTTATTGACTTTCTCATTAAATGATGTAAATGAGGTTTGATTTGTTCTTGAACCTATTGTGCTCCATCTCTCCTTCCTGAGTATATATTCTATTTTAAAATTGAAGGTAAACAACGCTAAAGATTCATTTTGATACAAAAATTGAAAAGCTTGATTTCCACCCATTTTTATATCTTTCCCCTTGTATGTCTCTAAGAAAAATAGAAAAAATAATTTAATATTTCTTAATGATATCATGTTGAGCAACATGAGTAAAGAAAACATGAGTAAATGTTTTCTTTATAAGATTTTCTGTAGTTATAGTGTTTCTTCACAGCAATTGAAACCCTGACTAAGACAACCCTCTTACTGTTAGTGCTGGGACAGGAAGGCTCCCTGCGTTTAGAAGACTGGATATAAAATTGCCTCAAGGAACTTGTGTCTAAGGTTTGGTCCCCACATTTCTTGCTATTGAGCATCCTTTAAATCATGATGGTGATAACTCAGTCCGCAAAGAGTGTGTGGTTAGGATGTGGGCCTGTGTAGAGGAAGTAGTTCACTGTGGGCGTACATTTGAAGGTGTACCTTGTCCCTAGTTCCTTTTTCGCTTGTGTCATGTAAGGAGTGAAGTGAATCTGTTCCACCCTAGGCAGCAGTGTTTTAGCCTACCGGGTTATGGCTTCAGAAGGAATAGAAGTTCACGGCCACAGACTAAAACCTCTGTAACTTGAAATCAAAATTGGCTGTCCTGAGTATTTTTTTTTTTTACAGCAATGAAAATTGACTAACATACTTACTATGGGAGTCTTTCTACTGAACCCTCTCTCCTCAGGACAAGGACAGCAGATGTCTCAGCTGTTCGTAGTTACGATTATTTTCTAACCTATGCAGTAAGAGAAGAACAGGCTGGGCTTATCCTGGACTCCTCTGTGTTGTGTGGAATGGCAACTTTCAGATCTGCCTAGCCCTGAATCATTCTGTTTTCTAAAGCAATTGCCTTGTTCTGAGTCATTCCATTTCAAGTGTAAATGCCAAGAAAGAGGGATTCTTCATCATGCTTACACAAGTAAACCAGAACCCTCTGCCATCACCCAGGAGCCACAATGGTTATCTGTGCACACTTAGAGCTGCATGAGAAGTGCCCTATTTCACTTTTTGTGTCTAATAATTAATAACACAGTTGTGTAAGTTACAAAACCATGAAGCTAATTTTGGTTTGATGCTTTGGTCCAAAGCTATGTATTATGAGAAATTTCTTTTTTTATTTTATTATTATGAACAAAGAAGACATACTTTCTATCATTGTATATCCTTATTCAAGGTTCCTTCTCCCTCCCACCACATCAGATCATTCTCTCTTCTCCACATCTCCCCATCCCCTCCCTGGGCAGGCAGCAGGCAGTCCCAAGGTCCCGTTGTCCCAATATGTCTTAGTTCAGCCTCCACTCATGGCAGATCCAGTTTTCTCCCCACAACCTCAAGACTGAGTCAGGTGTTCCTCAAAGGGGGAGTGGGATCCAAGGAGTCAGTCCAAGATGTTTCTGATCCTAAGCTATTCAGTGGTTGTGGCTTGCAGCTTGGGTATGCTTTGCTTTTTTCTTGTTTGTTTGTTGGTTTGTTTGTTTACAGTCCACTAATGAGTGAGTACAACCCCTGCTTATCTTTCTGGGTTTGTGATAACTCGCTCAATTTCTTATCTAAGGGATCTCTGGAGCAGCAAGGGCACCCATAGAGAGAGACAGTAAATCAGTGAGTCAAGTTAGGTTACTCAAGATTAACTCCCAATCTATCAGAACTCTAAGTAGCCCTAATAATTCCTCTTCTTCACACTTCAAATTGTAGATGAAATTTTAGACCATTTTCAGACCTTTGCACTGGTCTCTATCCACACAGGGCATTAGCTAGGCAGAGTGCTCTTCAGTAGGTACCTTTGGCTAATGTTGTTATTCTGGATAAGATCATGTCAATTTCTGTCTCCCCTGTTTTCCTCCTTTGTACAGGTGCATACCTTACCCAGATCCTACTTTTTCATCCCTTATGCTTTTTATGTCCCACTCCCCAAGTCAGAAATCATTTCCCTGCCAATTATTTTATGTTGAAGCGTCTTTTTTGTGTTAGTGTGATAATCACTCTTTTGGGGACTTAGCAGTGAATCCCGGCAGAAAACATCTTTTAGTGAGCCCGAGATTCAGTAGTTGAAGAAAATGCATCATCTGAGAAAAGAACTGGATGTCTTGGTTACAGAGTTTGCCACAGGAAGAAAGGGATAGTGAGCTCTCTAGGAAACTCTAGCATGTGCTAGGAAACTCTAGGAATGTGCGACAGAAAACCTCCAGCTTCCAACTCTTATGCCAGAACTCACTCATGTGTACACCTTGGGCTGTGAATGATGATGGAAAATGTAGTCTTTATCTAGGTGTTCATTTGAACTGCTAGACCCTGTGGGAGATCTGTGGAAAAAGAATAAATTTGGTATCTAAGTTTCCAAAGGACTAAGAATTCATTACTGAATTTAAAAGTAATGAAATAAAAACAAAAAAATTATAAGCTGTAACAACATAACAGTGGATGATATATCAAGAGATGTGAATTATATATTATTTTATATAAATAGATTGATAATTTTATAATTTAATTAAAAATAATCAGTTTGTGTGTGCAAGCATGTGATTGCACATATGCTACAGCATATGTGTGGGAGTCATATGACAATTTCCTGGAGTTGGTTTCTCTTTTTCTACCATGTGGGTCCCAGGGGATATAAATCACATTGGCTATGACAGTCACTTTTATTCAATGAGCCATCTTGCTAGTCTAATCATTTGTAAAATTTAGACAATAATAATAATCAGGTGTTAGGCTCAGAGCATAAGCTTTTTTGAATAGAAGTAGAAAGAATATAACAAAAACAGACTGAAAGCAAAGGACCCCTTAGCCTATCCCTGCTTGCTACAGACTGGAGGGTATGGGAGTTAGCTTGCTCAAAAGTGTTTATTGCTCTTTTAATTCTTGCTTTTCCGGATATGGGATATTAACACTCATCTAATGAGTTAAAGTTCTTATTATTTATTAGGGACCTGGAGGAGCCAGGCCCATATGCTTGATGGCACTTTGACAGAACTCTGTTAGGAATCCACACCTATGAATACAGTGTGGTTTGCCAGAAAGTGGACAGTTCGTTTTCTATCCAAACACAGCACATCAAGGTGGTAAGATGTATGAACTGCCTCTCAACCTGCTGGTATTCAAAGTTCCCAAATTTGAGGGAAGGCTAGACATTTTTCTAGCAGAGTTCCTGGACCCAATGTTATTTTTCAGAAGACTGTTCTGTAAAATTTATGATGCAAGAATACAATCTGCCTTTTTTTTTTTTTTGAGATTCATCCCTTTTACAAGAGTCCATTTAGCTAGTTGGCTAAGGGTAGTGGCAGGGGCTTGTGGGAATAGTCCTGTAATTTGATGAAGTCTTTTCATGATTTATGTAGAGAGCATGCACCCTCATCCTTCTTAGGGGTATGAGAGAGAAGCACCCTTTCGTGAGTGCACTGTTCTTACTAACAGGACAGGTTAAAAATAAGATTGTAGGGACTGAAGAAATGGCTAATTGGTAAAGAGTACATACTACTCAATTATAAGAATTAGTTTGGTTCCCAGCACCCAGATAAATTGGCTCATGACTGTATATTACTCAGCTGCATAGAATCTAACACCTCTGGCCTTGACAGGCACCTGAACTCATGTGAACACATCTACACATAGGCACACATACGATTAAAAATTGTAACATGAATCTTTAAAAATATTATTAAGGAATCATTTTGAATTTACTCACTGACTAATCTTTATAGTGTATTAGTATATTAAATAGCCACTCCCTCCCCCTTTTATGGACAGAGACTCTAAATCCTAGAAGAATGAATGAATAGATTCATCCAAGGTAATCTAAATGTGTGCTATTTCTCCAGGCATTTATATGACTAAACTTACTGTTCTTTCTTTTTAGTTTATAGAAAAGATGACAGAACACTTTTGCAATTTGCCTTGTGGAAAGAAACTGACATCTTTTAAAACAAGTTTTGTGTATATGGGTACTTTGGCTGCATCTGTGCACCATTTCTACAGTACCCATGGAGGCCAGAAGAGGGCATCAAATACTCTGGATCTGGAGTTACAGATGGTTGTTAGCTGCCAGTTGTGTGCTGGGAACTGGATCTGTGCCCTCTGTAAGAGCAATAGATGCTGTTAATGCTGTCTGTCCATCTATCTCTCTGTCCTTTCTTTCTTCCTTACCTTTCTTTCTTTCTTTCTTTCTTTCTTTCTTTCTTTCTTTCTTTCTTTTATTCTTTTCTCATACATTATAAGCTGAGTGCAGTTTCCCCACCTTCAAGTCCCCTTCACCTCCTGTCTCCCCCAGATCAATTCCAATTTTTCCTCTGTTTCCCTTAAAAAACAGAACAGTTTTTTCAGGGATATCCACAGAACACAGTCTAACAAGATATAATAAGACTTAGCACAAACCCTCAAATTGTGACTGGACATGGGTGTTCTTGTGGCACTCACTCCTAATAATGAGAGTGTGTGTGTGAAGATCTCTGACTCATTTACAGCAGGTCTTCTTATATTTATGGTTGTGAGCCAAGCCTTTAACAGCTGAACTATCCCTCCAGCCCTAGAGCAGGTCTTCTTAACTGCTGAGCCATCTCTTTGGCTCCAGAAATCAATATTTTAAACTACTATAATAAATTGTATATAAGTGTACAGTTTGAGAAACTTTGCCATATTGCAAACACCTGTGAAACTTCCATATAACCAACAGTATAAGCATACTTAAACTAGGATTCTTCTGAGGATGTCTTGTGTCCTGAATAATCTTTTTCTACTTCTGCTGTTTCCTGCCCCCTGCCCCACCCCATGCGTGTTTGTCTATGCAATCCTGTGTGAGGCAAGAGGTTGACACAGAATGTCTTCCTTAGTTCCCTGCTACCTTACTTATTTATTTCTTAGATTCAAGATCAGGTCTCTCAGTGAACCTGTTGCTTAGTGCTTTCAATAGCCTCCACCTAGCCCATCAAGTCCCTGGGATTCACCTATTTGAACCAGTACTAGCATTACAGAATTATGTTGTCCAACCTGGTTTTTATGTGAGTGCTAGGAATCTGAACTCAGCTTTTTATTTTTGTAGAACAAGCATTTTATCTATAGAGTCATCTCCAGAGCCCATAATTTACATTTTCTACAGTTTGACATCACAGAATCATAAAGATTGTATTCTTTTCTCTTATGGCTTTTTTGATTGAGTGTAATGCTTTGAGTCTTCACTTCAGTGGTGACTCTGACCATTCTTGTTACTTTCATTTTTTTTGTCCCTAAGGAAAATATTAAAGATGCACAACATTTCAGTTTGCTCCTGTCTGTCCATCTGCTGATGGACATCTGGTTTATGCAAATTTGGCGCTTTAGGGATAAGGGTATTATGAATGCTCCTACTCAATGTGTGGATACATGCTTTCATTTCTTCTTGGTGTATGTCTAGACAGGGATTGGTACATTATATGGTGTGAGTACTTTAATGTTGTAAAGTATCAGTGGGTGGGCTGTTCTTTGAGTGCCTTATAACCCTCACCAGCTTTCTAGATATGTGTGGTGAGTCATTTTTTAAACATTAGCCTTCCAGCAGCTGTGGACTGATGTATCATTGTGGTTTTAACTTGCATTTTCAGTGACTAACAATATCAAAGCATCTACTCATATTCTAATCTACCATCCAAATATTTCATTGGGGAAAGTATTCAATATTTTTTGCTTGCCTTCAAACTGGGAAGTTTGTTTTCTTATTATGAATACATGTCTTTCTTTAGTTGTGATCTTACCAAATATTTGTCTTTTAATTTTTTTGGCAGTATACTTAAAATAAAGATATATTTTATTTTTATTTATATGTATTTGTGTTGTGTCTGTGTGTATGTGCACACTTGTGAGTGCCCAAGGAAGCCAGAGAGGGGTGCAGGGTCCCTGAGGCTAGAGTTACAGGTGTTTATAAACTTTTTTATGTGAGTACTAGAAATGGAACTTCTGTCCTCATAATTGAGAAACAGACTCTCTGTATCATAGAGCCATCTTTTCAGGCCCTTATCAGTGTTCTTTAAAGAGAGGAAAATGTTAAGGAAGACTGATTCAAATTTTTCTTTTATGGATTCAGGTTTAGGGTCACAATTAGCAAGCCTTTGCCTAATACAACACCATTTAAATTTTCTCTGTTTTTCTTCTAGGTGGTTTTCAATGATAAGTTTAGCATCTATACATCTGATGTATGTTCTCTGTTCTACATTATATGGTGCAAGGTATGAAAAGAAGAAAATTTGCTTTTACATGAGGATATCTGATATTTTTGTTGCAAAGAAAAGACTGTTCTTTCTTTACTGAGTTACTTTTTCATATTTGTGGAAAAATCAGTTTTCCATAGATATGCAATCTTATTTCTGAATGCTTGATCCTGTTTCAAAAACCTACATGGCTACAGTAATACCAATATCATACTGTTCTGATTACTGCATAAGCTCTGAAATCATGTGGTAAGAGTTCTATAAGCATAAATCAATAAATTATGTCAATTGTATTTTATTCTTGGTGCATAGCAGACTTGGAGTTAATGTTATTTCAATTGTCTTCTTTTTCTCTCTGCAACTGAGAAATCTGCCCTCTAAAACTCCTTCAGATTCTCCAAGTCAATCATTATTCAACAAGGCTTGTTGTGATCAAATGTTAGAGCTATTGCAAAGAGATTTGACATAGAAACAATATTCTCTGCCCTCAAAAATCTCATGGTTTAACAGAGATGCTGAAAATAAGATTATGTGTGTGTGTGTGTGTGTGTGTGTGTGTGTGTGCGCGCGCGCGCACACGCGCGCACGTGCACGCGCATACACGTATAGGCTCACAAATGTGAATTGCATGTATGTGTCTTTCTCACTCTCCAGTCACTGAACCTGGAATTCACTCACTCAGTCAGAATAGCTAGCCAGCAATTCTCATTTCTGTCTTCCCCAGAGCTGGAATTATGTGATCCAGGTCTTAGCTTTCGGATGCTGAAGATCCATACTCAGACTCTTATTCTTGTACAGCAACCATTTTACTGATGGGGTCATTTACTCTACCCCAGAAAACAAGATTTCTTAAGCAACCCTTTTTCTTATGTTGTATCTTTATGTAATATGGAATATAATGGGACAGTGAACTTGAAGATGGATTTTTTTAACATCTGTGATTTATCTTAAATATACATAATGATTTGACTTCAGGTTAAGAGCACAAAGTCTTTAGTGTGAACTATAGAGAGTGAGCCCATGAACGCCATGGAAATACCTAACTTGTTAGTTAGAAGGGGATGAACACATTTCATCTGGAAACCACCCCAATGCAGTCACCCACATGTGTACAATGGTCTAGCATGGACCTCTTTTCAATTTCATAACAGCATGAATTCAGGAATTAAGTTGGTCAAAGATGCAGTGTAAAAGCATTGAGAACATCTGCATGCACATATTTTAGACACTTGAGATCAATGTGTGTTGTGAGAGTGTAGGAACCGCCCCACAGTGGTCTCATTTGCCTTCTGTTTCTGTGACAGCAACCATAATGCAGAGCAGTTTAATAGAAGTCAAGGTTTATTTTTAAGCTCTTACTTCCAACTGACAGTCCATCACTGAAGAAAGTCAGGGCAGGTACTCAAAGTAGAAACCTGGGGCAGAGACCAAGGAGGAATATTACTTAGGGACTTGCTCACCAGTTTATGCTTGGCTAGCTTTCTCGTAGACTAGATTCACCTGCCTAGGAATGGTGCTGTCTACAGTGGGCTGGGCCATCCCACATTAATCATCAGTCAAGGGAATCTCCCACAGAATGGCCACAGGCCAATATGATCAAGGCAATTCTTTAATTGAGATTTCACATTTCTCAGGTGACACTAAGTTGTGTTACGTCAACAATAAAAATGTAACAGCACAGAACAGTTAGGGGAGGGCTGGCTTAAACTGCTTAGCACTACATATTTGATCATTATTACTTTTCACTGGTGGCCCTCTGATGCTTGCCTTTCTCAGGCCACCAGGAACTACTAGGATTTGGGCAAATGCTGGCCTGAAGGATCATAAGCCTGCTGACTCTTCAGTGTTGGAGTTCCACCATTAGCTTTGGTAAGACAGATGGCCCCAGTAGGTTCAAGTGAACCTGAACTTGATACCTTATAACCTCAATCTCAGAGAGAAAATATGGCCTTCAGTACTAAAACTACAAGCTATATCTTTGGTGAATGTGTTTGGGGTTACATGTCCATCCCTGGGAAGATGAAATTGCTTAGAGCAAAAGCAATTACTGGAAACACATGAAATGAAGGAGAAGTGGAAAATTCATGCAGATTTATCATATCAACTCTGAGAAAAGCAGAGAAATAATGACATTTGAAAAGTATGTTTTCTTCTATTTACTTTTAGATGGTAACCCTGCTTGGCCAGTGACTTGCAGCCTCCCTCTCTTGTGAGGAATGCATGACCCTTCCTTCGACTTTAGGAACAATTTGTGAATTACTCTTGTGCTATTTGGGACTAATATCAAGACCAGAGCTGGCACACTGTCTCTGTCATCTTGGAAAATGGATAAATAGAAACATCACTTGTATTCTTAGAGGTTGTATCAGATCGCTGTCCTGGGTGATGTCTCACATCCTCCCAACTGTAGCGCAGGCTGTCTTCTTGACTGGCTTTAGCTTCTGCCCGCATCCATCTACCTGAGGAGCTCTTAGGACACCAGCTGTCCCTGGTTTTCTGCATGGATGAAGTATTAAAAAGTTACACCCTCCTCCACCAGAAGAAGTCTTGAGCCAGTTACCGAGGAGAGCTGGTATAGGTGCCCAGCTCTCTCTCCTCGAGAATGAAAGAGGTTGAGCTGTGTCTCATCCAGGTTCTCAGAATAACACCCTCCCCACAATTGTAATTCATTTGTTAGCTCAGGCTACCTTCCTTGTTACTATTTTTATACTCAGCCCTCCTTTATTCCTGTTGCTGTGTCCCAGGCTACTCTGATAAGCGACTGGTGTATGTACAGCTGACAACACATTTGTTTCTGGGGAACTCCAAAGAAAGACATGTGAGAACTAAATTTTTCTTATCAATTAATTATGTATGTGCATGTGTGAATGAACATGCATTGTGTGTGCATGTAGGTATAGAGGTCAGTGGACAACCTTGAATGACATTTCTTAGATGGCATCTACCTTTTTATTTTGAGACAAATCTACCATTAACTTGGAGCTTGCTGAGTAGGCTATTGAGTTTCAAGTGTCTGTCTCTACCAACCCAGCACTGGGATTACATATATGTAGCAAAAACTCATATTATTTTACTTGAGTTTTGGTCATTATGCTTGCAAGGCAAGCCATTTTTGTTGCTTTTGAACATAGGCTTTTATCCATAAACCGTATTTGAGCCTGTGTGATCTAGTGTATTTTGCTTATTAATAATGTTAGTTCTCCTGCTATAAGACCATGGGTACCAACTACACAGAAATGCAGAAATTTAAAAAAAAAATTGCTTCTTGTGATGCCTCAATATGAAGTTAGTAGTTCAAAGGCCATTCTCTCTTGACTGAGAAAAAGCCTCCCAACTCTCTCAAATTAAGCACTTTTGACCTTGACCTTGCTGCACATTTATGGTTTTGATTTTGTTCAGAAGGAAGAAGGATGTGGCAGCCTGCCTTAGCTGCTTCTCAGCCCTCTTTACTAGTGCTCACTCTGGACCATTAATGCTTCTTAGGGATCTGTGTTTTAAAGCTATGAGTGTTAGTGTTCTTAAAACCAGTTGACAGAGCACATAAATCCACTAAATTGAGCACATGTAAGTTGTACCATTTTTCATAGGACACAGAATACCAATCCCAATGGCTCTACCTTTCCCTCTGCCTTTGGACCATGCCTAGTGAGTGGGTAATGTGATTTCCCAGATATCCAGGTTTTTAAGGCTAGCATCCACCTGTACGTCTCCTTGAGCAAAATCTTGACTTCTTATTTATTTAGAAATGAATCATATTCATCATTATCCTCTTGAACCTTTTTTCTTTCCTGCTGAATCTCTCCTTTTATCCCATTCCATGCTGCAATTACTACACCATTAAAGAAAAACAATACCTCTTCTTTCAGCAAACAATAGTAGTCATTGGTTCCTCAGGATGGGGTGGAACTCGTGGGTATCTCCTCTATATACAGTGGAGAACCAAAGGACCACTCTTGTGCAAGCTTCCATACAGAAGAACATACATGTGTGTTCATAGTTGCAAGGTAAAGTCATACCTGGATGACAATGACTCATGACACTCTTCCTTTTTTGTCATGTTACCTAGGCCAAGGGGATAATTATAATCATTTCTTCCTGTTATATAATTGGTACTCCCTCCATCTTTCTGGATCTGAATATCTTGTTCTGAAGATATGGAAATAAGCCATGATGTGGCATCTTGAGTATGAACAAGTTAAGATTTAGGTGGAGACAAGAAGTCAAACAATTTTGGGGAAGTCATGAGTAGACAAGGCAAGGACCACAAGGGAGAAAGGCTGATTCATTTAAGTCACACAGACATTGTTTCAATATAAGGCAGGATGGACACTTGCTCAATGGGCAAGGCCCTATCCCAGTCTTCTGTTGCATAACAGTAGAGGTGTCTATGCAGTGGAAAAACAGCCTTCTTTTTTTTTTTTCAAATTTTGTTTCCCTAAAGACAAAAATAAAAACCAGTACAGAGAATGTTAAAAAAAATTAACAGAACCAAAGATGTGTTAATCCTTTAAATTGTTGTTACTATGGCACTTTCACTGGGAAAAGTGTGGCTTTATAAAGACATCATCATTACTTACATTGATGTAATGTTTATTCCTCCTGGTACCTTGCTTGCCCTTTCCTGTCCCTTGCTCTAGTCCCCTTCCTTTGCCCAAATAGTCCCCTTCTGATTTCCTGTCATGAATGTATTAAATCCACATATGAGAGAAAACATTTTTCTTACACCATTGCCCTTTTTGTTGCCTTCCCTAATCTGTGGGTCCTAAATGTGTGTTGGTTGTTGACTGATTTCATTGTGAGATTTTGTAACACACTGTAATTTTTCGTTACCCTGCTAAGAAATCTCAGGATATGTGTTACTTTATGCACAGTCCTGATAACGGTTGGTTTATAGCCATTGAAGTGACTTTCAAAAATAGATAAATGAGCATTGTGAGTTTATTTGGAAATAGTCATAGAAGAAATGAAAATAAATTTTTTATTGAACTTTAGGTAAAACGACAAGCCTATTTTTTTTCAATTTCTGATCAGTAGAGGTCGAATTCTACCACCTGAAGTTAGTTTCAATGTCCTCCTTTCTCTTTCTTCCTTTGTCTCTTTTTTGATCTGTTCTCTCTTTTCCACATTCTCTCTGTAAAAGAACCTCCTCATTTAAAAAAGCGTGTGGGTCATTAGACCCTACTCAATGAAATTTGCTTCATTGATTCTAAAGCGTGGCATATTAAGAACCAGGTACCCTATTAGGTGATAAACATCCACTGGCCTTTTGTGGGCTGTTTTTGCCAATAAAAGTTCCACAGAAAAACTGGACAACCTTGAGGTGACCTTCCCTCAGAAGTGGTTTGCCTTACTAGTACCCCAAGAGTGTTTTATAAAGTTGTCAACCATGAGACTTTATTATAGCAGAGATGAAATGACAGATACTGAAATTCCTTTCCCCACAAATCATACTTTGCCGTGGATATTTTAGGTTCATTAGGGGAGTCAAAGGCAGTGGTTAAAGTGTATGCATTCAGGTTTCTTTATGGGTTTCTTGATGAACTGGGGCTGCAGGGTTAAAACACAGGCGAGCAAGCCAATGAGCTATGTATAGGTCCTGTATCCAGCTATTCCACTTCCTTGTCTTAGACACTCAAGACAAAATCAAAGAGTTAATAATAATTTATAGGTTCTGCCCTGCTTTCATATGTTGGCCCTAGTTTGTGACCCCAGGAAGGGCACTGGGGTGAGACACAATATGTCATGCTTGGATCTGGAGTATTCTCTAATTTATAAGCTGCTTAAAATTGCAACACAACATTGCATATTTCTTTTCAGCATTATTAAATGACTCCTTAGCTGTCTAAGTCACCTGGGAAACTTTCAAGGAGAATGTGGCCTTGTTTAGAAAAGAGTACACAAAAGTCACATTTAAAGATGCCTCAGAGCTCCAAGTTCTGGCATAAACTCATTCCTATTAACAGGAGTGTGCTGAATGGGTCTTTGGGACAGTCTCCCCAGCAAAGATAAGAAGATGACTTCAATAGTGAGAAGGGACAGGTGTGTCACTTTGGAAGTTGGCATAGAAGTGAATGATATTTTTAATTTTTTGAAGGCCATACAAGCACCAGTGCCATTAAGCAGAGACCACCCATTCTGTTGCTGGCAGCCAGGCTGATTTTGCCCTTGGCCTTATGCCACTGGTTCCCACATGGCAACGTTAGTGTTTCGAAACTCAAGGGCAAGTAAGAGAGGAATGACGATAGGGCCCGAAGCATTGGATGCTGACCTGAGAGTGTAAACCCAGATCTAATGCTGAACTTTATGAGTCGCTGTTTGCAGTAGAGTTGGCAGTTTTCACAGCAATGGGACAAAGGTCACTCTGTCCTCCTTAGAGCTATTCATGGACTAAACACAGAGAAGGAAGACTTTTGTCATCAAGGCTTCTGATGCTTTTTGTATGTTTCACTTTTCTAAAGAGATCTTCATGGCAAATTATCACTACGGGCTTGTTTCAAGCCCTGCTGCTGGAAAGAGACAGTGGCAGGACTGGGAATATAGATTAGATGGCCAAAATGCTTGCCTAGTATTCAGGAAGCTCCAAGTTTAATCCTCAGCACAGTATAAAACCTGGAATGATGGATCATGCATGTAAATGCAACACTTAGGTTCACCGATTATAGGAATACCAAAAGTTTAGGGTTCTTTGGCTACGTAGTGAGTTCCAGGTCAGCCTGGGCTCCATGTGGTTCAAAACAAAAGAACAAAACAAACAAAATATCACTCTACAATGGCTTTATCAGAGAATGATTGACATTGATCTACTTTACAAATACAAAGAAATCTAAAGACATGTTTGACAAGACTATACGGTTAGCAAAAATCCTGATGGAACTCAGAACTGGCAGTGGTAGCTAAGAATCTCCACCATGAAGTTCTGCAGTCCCTGAATGTTTCTGTGATTGCAGAGTTCTCTGGTCTCCATTACTCCAGTCTCCATGCTCTAGCTATCCTGTGCTGAGAATGACTTAAGGCCCAACTTTAGATCATATGGTTTTAAAGTGCAAGCTCATGTTTTGAAAAGAATTTGGACCAGTTGTCTGGCTTTTATGGCCTTTGTAACTACATGTGTGAAATGGGGTGGTGCCTCTTCACAGTTATTGTCAGTGAGTAATGAAAGTTAAGTCACATTGAAGGCTGAGAGCCATGCCTAGGCACAGAGGAGGAGCTTAATAATAGCAACTATTGCTGTTTTCACAAACTTATTCTAATATTATTAACATTAGCATTGATTTCATGTATCTGCAAAGGTTGGACACTGGCATCTGCAACTTCTCTATACTTGGCTAATATGTGCCATCTTAATACAAGAGAGTCTTAAAGTACAGGAGGCTGATCACATACACAGCAATGTAAGGTTTCAACTTCTGTCCTTTTGACCTATCTTATTGGTTAAGTCAAATCATGAGGTCAAGACTGCTTTTGGGGGAAGGAGGAGGAGGAGGAGAAGAAGAATGCTCAAGTCATTAGGTCACAGGGCAAAGAGTAGAAATGAAAGACTGAAAAGCATTGCCTTGCCTTTGCAAACAGGCAAAGGACTGTCTTCAAAGAACTCCCAGAAGTCTCCAGCAACAGTGATCACAAAGGATGAGGGCAGTTTCCTCAGTGTGAAGCACCAGGTATAGGAAAATTCAACAAACAGTGAGAACTAGGGCTAGATTCTAAATTCAATTTTCCTACTCTGCCCAGATTTTATGGAAAGTTGCATATTAAAAAGAAACAGCATGTAAAAACTTTTGTATTTCTGTAATCTAACAGTCACTCCTCAGATTATAACAACCTGATCCTGAATCAACATGAGTTTTCTCACTTATTTTCCTCTGTCTGTGTCTATTGTACAGATGTGAAACTTAGCTCCCCAGTCCCAGGTATCCCTGTGTTAAGTCATGCCTCCTCGTGGGCTTTATTTTTCCTAGGTAAGAATTGGAGAAAACATGTTTTCTCACATGGGAAAATCCTTGTATGGGAGATCTCATGATGATAAAGATGGTTTTCTTTAAAGAACTCTAGCCTCCTTGGGAGAAAGTTCCTGCATAATTTGAAGTGTTCCAGTGAGATGGGATCCTGGAGATGGCTGTGTGAATAATAAAGAATGTCAGCACCTGCTGTAGAGTACCACCAAATGAAAGGGAAAGAAAATAGCACACATCAAAGACTGTCAGGGGTTTGTTTATATTTTAAGCCCCCTGGGGAAAGACCACACCTAGTACATTGTCATATCCAATAAATGTTGGGAAGCAACTGCCTAGCACATGATGTGCAGTTGTGGTGACATGCCAGACGAGCTGTGTCATGGGAGCAAAATACGACTGAATGGTGGTAGAAGTCCAGTCTCTGTTGCTGTCTTTAGAGCATGTTCACTAGACCCAGGCTGCACTGATGAGTTGGGCTAGGAATAGCTTTCTCAAGAGGATGAAGAAAGGGGCTGAGGGGATGAGAAACAACTGGGATAATAAGAGGAACCTGAGAAATTAATTAGACAGTACAGAATCAATTTGGAGCATAAAGTTTATGCCTAAGGTCATAGGACCCATTCCTCCGACAATTTTAGCCTTTGTAGTAGATGATATTGGTCTCCTAGGCTTCTTTCTTAAGCCCCTGTGTCTGATTATTGAGGGGCTTTGTTTAGTCACTGGAGCACAGTTGGTTTGAACAAGGTGGGCTGCAGGCAGGCATTGTGGTGGTGAAAGTCCCCAGGAGTGAGTCACAACCAATATCAGATGGGAAGTGAGAGATAAACTGTGTCTTTCTTGTCCCTCTGTGGGATAACTCTGTAGGATGCTCTGTTTCCAGAGGGACTGAGCCTGTGACTTGCTCACAGAGAAACCCTGATACACTTTCATATCCACCATCCTCCACTATTTCCCTGTTTCACGACTGTTCCTCACTGTCCTGTTCCATCCAGCACTGCTCAGGGTCATCTCTCCCAAATGGTTCTTGTCTCAAGAACTTGACCTTGGGGAATGTAACCTAAGATAGCTAGCACACCTGGTATAAATCTTTCTTCCCAGGTTCTGTGGAAAAAGGTCACAGGCCATGTGAAGCTATATAAGCCTTCCCACCAGATGATCAACACAGAAAGAAGTGGAAAGCCAAACCTTTGAGCAGAATTGAGTATGGCTACCTGGCCAGCCTAGAGGGTAAGCAAGTGGGAGGGTGCAATGGGTATGTAGGAGACAAGAATTCTTGGGGCTTCTTGGGATTGGGACTTGACACATGGAAATTGGCACTGTGAAGTAAGATTTATTTCCAGGCACAATCCCAAAGTTCCCCTAAACAATCCCTAAGGAAACCTTCTCGAAGTTTTGAGGATCTGGTGACCATATTTTCAGAATCAAAAATTGGGAACCCATCTGCCAAAGAATGTTTTGTTTATGAATTGTGAATGTAGAGAAATACATGACAGAGAATATTGGGAATTGATCCTGCTCCAAAAATGCCAGGATTTGTGGTCACCAGACTCAGGGTCATTTGATTTAGTGTTTCGAAACAGACTGGATATATTACCACAGGGATGAGAGATGTGGGAAAGATCAAAAGGAAGAATCAGAATATTCTAAGTTATCAAGATTTGACAATAAGGCTAGCTGCCAACAACAACAATACTGTAACATTACTTCCTTTAGCTTTACTATAAGTGAAATAATTAAGTGTCTATAAACACACATATAAGCACTACCTGATTACAGCAAGGTGTACAAACTTAAGTACTTTATTTCCAAGGTGATAAAAATTAGATTCTCTGAAAAACTGGAAAGGGTTTATTCATTAACTTAAGTCATTTTTATCTGGAGGCTTCCATGAGGAAAGGCACAGTGTGAGCCATAAAGGTTGTAATAAATCAACAGCATTTTTCACCTTCACTGGGTGAGAAGATGGCCATCTATTGCAACCAACACAAGACATCATAATTGTAGACTGAAAAGGTGCCATCGGGTGCAACAAGGAGAGAGTTAGATTGCCTAGTGGTATTTTCATAATGAGACAGGAAATTATTGCTAAGATTCCCACTTTACACACCATTCTTGATTCTTACAACAGGAAGACACCAAGTACCTAGCACCATTACAATGCCTACTTACCATTCTGGGTTGATGAGTCTTCAGCTAAGTGAAAATTGAAGATGATGTTGAGTAAAGCACATGGCAGATGATAACTACCATGATAAAAATGTTAATAACTACTTGTTGGGATTTGAATATGAAAAGCTTCTTGAAGGTTCATTGTTAAAGCATGCCTAGCTTATGAGCTTTTGGGAAGAAACTGAGTTCTGAAAATTCTGATTTCTTCAGGGGAAGTAATCTATTGATGGGTTCGTGGTGCTATAGGGAGCTGAGAGAAACTGACAGGTGTGACCTCTTTGGAGAAATTGTGTCATTGTGGGTGTTCCCTGAGAGTATATTGTACTTGGCTCCCCCCACTCCTTTCTTGAGTACCCTCCTCTGACATATTCTCCTGATGCCATGATATTCTGCAGATAGATGACCTTAGATCAGCATCTCTTAAACCTAAGCCAAAATATTTGCCTTTCTTTCTTTAAGGGGATTTTCTCAGGTATTTTGTCTCAGCAATAAAAATCTGATGATTACACTATGATTGGTAATTGACTTCCATTAGAAACAGAATGTGTGTTGCCATAAAGGGGAGCAGGGAGGAAGACCTTCTATTGGGGGCTGCTGACTGACAAATATTTGTGCTTAATTGTGAACTATCCTCCACATGCTCATGCTTTGAGGTTGTGGTTCTCAGCACTGGTGCTGCTGTGGATATTGTAGAATATTTGGCAGGCAGGGCCCTGCTGGAGGAAGCAGCTCTCTCTGTGTTAAGATTTTATAGTTGAAGATCATTTCTTGCTGGCTTTTTCTGCCTCCTGACTATAGGTGCACAGTGATCAGTGGCGTCATACTTCTTCGGTGGCCAGGCGTTCCCCACCATGGCAGACTTTATTCCCTCAAACTGGGAGTAGAAATAAACCCTTATTCATTTCAGTTGTTAAACTTTTAATTTAATTTTAGTTGTTTAATCACATCTGCAAGAAAAGTAACTAGCACATAGTTTTATCTGCTATACCTTCAGAAACACTGCCAAAACCATGTTATCCACAGGCTGCTAACAAGACATCACTGCACTGGGCTGGAAAGGCTCCTTCTGATGGATGTGGGATCCAGCATCCTTTGCTTGAGAACTCCTGTGTTCTCCTTGCTGGCAGAGGCTTTCTTTGAACTTTCCTCTGGAGTTCTGACTCACAGCCCTCTTTCCTTCTTTCCAGTCAAAGATCAGATTATGTTACAGTTGAAGTGTCTTTCTCCTTCTCTTTTGCTCTTCCATTCTGACTCCTTTACAGAAAATTTTCTACTAACACTCCTAATTATTGTTCTTTTCCAGACACATGAGGCTGTCCAGGGTTTCTCCATCTTTCTTGGGATCTTGTGCTCACTTTTCTTAGATGGTTGCTTCTTTGATGTGGGATGAATAGAACTTTCTAGCTGAAGAATGCTGCACTGCACACAGAACCTCAGTTCCTATAATACCTTGGTGAAATGCCATCTTGCTCATTCGTACTGTTGAGAGAGTTGAAGAGGGCGGAACCACTGGCTGGCCCTGTCTCTGTCTCTTCTAAGTGCACGAGTGGGTAAGAACATCACTGTTGATATTGTGTAGGAACTGAAGGCTGTGTGTACCTGTTATTTCCTGGACCTTATTTAATCATATCAACTTTTCCAATGCAAATTTATTCTACAGTCAGTAATAACTATTTAAATTCACTTGTCCCAGGAAGATATATATATATGTGTGTGTATATATATATATATATATATATAAAATACATTATTTCACAAAGTGTAGCAACTCTTTCTTTTTCTTAGTTTTGATACAGGGTTTCATGTAGCCTAGGCTGGTCAGGAATTTGATACTATAGAGCTAAGGGCCTTGAACTCCCAACTGAACACTTTCTTTGCCTTGACTTCTCAAGTGAAGGGATTACAGGCATGTACCACTCTATCTGGCTTTCTACATATAACACTTAAAGAACATTAGTACTCCACTTCTTCCATGTGCCTGTCAACTTTTAGTACAGTCTTTACTGTTCATTTTAGCCAGTCATCCTATTTAACCATTTGGTTTATGTCTGATACATTTTTGTTGTACTTTTAATGCACATTTCCCAAGTGTCCAGTGATGTTAAGGCTTAGTTTCAAATATCAATTTGAGTTTCTTGATAATTTTCTAATTATATTTTATAGCTTTTCCTTGTTGATTTGCAGGCATTTGTTATATATTCTGGCAAATTCTTTTACAAATATGTACTGAAATAATATCTTCTATCTTTAATAATGATTTTCAATAAACAGAGTTAGTTCACACATGTTTTTCTTATAGTAACTGGTGTTATATTCTCCGTGTGTATTTGTGTGTATGCATGTTTATATGTGCATGTAGATGCATGTGCATAAGGAGGACAGAAGCAGACACTGGTTGTCTTCTCTGTTTCTCTCCACTTTACACATGGCGACAGAATCTCTCACTTGAACCTGGAACATTTCAACTCATCTAGTTACTAGGTTATCTCAGGTAACTCCTGAGTGCTAAGAACACAGGGCATCCACCATGTCAATCTGTCACTCTCATGGGAGCTGGATATGCAAACACTTATTCTAATGCTTGTACAGTTAAGTGCATTTCCCCAGTCCCTCCTATACACTTTAAAAATTGGTAGGAGAAAATATGGTCTGTATGTAAAATAAATGAAGAATGTTAATTAATAAAATAATTTTTAAAAAGAAAAAATCTTAATGTACATATGCAGAATCTAGACTAATATACACATATGCATGATGTGAAAGCTGAAGGTAGTTCTTTGAGGAGAGGAATAGGCACATAATTGGAAACAAATATGAGCAAAGTACATACACATATATACACACATATATACATATTCATCTTATGTGAGTCTTAACAATAAAAAATATTTGGAAAGTATCTTTGTATGCCTTAAAATCATGAGACCATCAACACATCTTGCCCTTATGAGTTCTCTCTCTCTCTCTCTCTCTCTCTCTCTCTCTCGCTCTCGCTCTCGCTCTCGCTCTCGCTCTCTCTCCCTCTAAAGCTTTTGCATGGGTTGAAGCCCAGCTCTGCATAACATAATAACTATGAAGGAAGTACCAGTTGGAACTGATACTAGGTTTAATATTAGTGTTTAAATATATAACATATCACCACAAAAAGAATTGTCATCTTCTTTCCCAGCTACCAAATCAATGCACACACACATTGTTACTGATATGTATTTCAAAGTAGAAAGATGTTCTCAGCTGAGAGCCCATGACATATGAACCTAAAACAATAAAGGAAAAGAACAATTTAAATAACGTCTCTGTAAAAATTGGAAATTTTTTTCTTTAAATGATTTTTATTAGGCTGGAAAAATAAACAATGCATTTCATTGTATCATTCTGTCCATTCAAAGACAAATAAGAACCTAGAGCATGAACTTAGCAGAGGGCAAGGGAGGGAAGGGAAGAAGAGGAAAAAAGAAGGGAGGGGAAGTGAGGGACGGTGAATGGGAGAGAGAGAGAGAGAAAGAGAGAGAGAGAGAGAGATTGGAAAAAGCTAGTCTGAACTTCCTAGCTCTGAGCCTGCAAGGCCTCTGGAATGCCAGCACAGAGTGACTACCATGCCTAACTGGTAGAAAAAAATTGAAAAAATATATTGTCTCCTGACTGCAAAAATGATGTCTTAGTCATGTCCTATTACTGTGAAGAGACATCATGGCCACAGCAACTCTTATAAAGAAAAGCATTTAACTGGGGTTGGCTTACAGGTTCAGAGGTTTTGTCCATTATCATCATGGTGGAGAGTAAAGCAGCATGCTGGTAAACATGGTGCTGGAGAAGTAGCTTGATCTGCATCCTGACCTGGAGGCAGCAAGAAGAGAGAATCTGGGCTTGGAGTGGGCTTTGTGAAACCACAAAACCCAACCCCAGTGACACAGTTCCTCCAGTCCTTTCACATAGTGCTACTGCCTTGTGATCAAGTATCCAAATATATGAGCCTAAGGGAGCCATTCTTGTTCAAACCACCAGAGATGACTTCATTCACTCTTAGGAAATCAACACTTCATGCTTACAACCTCTTCTACGATGCCTACAAGAAGCTATTTTCACTTTGCATTGCTCAGCTTCACCTTCCTGGAAGGCTTGCTGGCTGAATGTAGGAAAATGTGTATGCAGTGGCCTCTCTTGTCAGCTTCTTTATCTGAAGTCTACTTCAGCTATAGAAAGCCACCTGTCCATGTCCACTCTTTTTAAGATGGTTTTTACCCAGGATATGTAAAGCAGAATAAAATCTGACAGCTTCCCCTGATATTTGATTATCATGCCCATTTTTTTTCCATGGCTTACACAGCATGTTTCTTCAGCCTGGTCTTCCTCTTTCTCCTCACAAACTTTGATCTTTGATAGGATCATGTACCCAAAACTTTGTCTCTGCATTGCTCTTAATTTTTTTTGCCTTTTTATTTATTATAATAATGCCTGTATTTGACAAATTCATGTGTGTGCATGGTGTGTAAGCTGAGGCATATCTTTTTATATGTGTAGGCCATAGGTCTATGTCATATAACTTCCTCCCTCACTTTGCATCTTCAACTTTGAGACAGAATTTCCCTGAATCTGGAGGTTGTAGATTCAGCTAAATTGTCTAGAAACTGAGCATTGGCCCAATTGCCTGTGACTTTGAATGCATGTTAACATTACATGCCTGGCTCTTGTGTGAGTATGGGTGTTAATGTGCCTATGCATCTCCCTTGCCTCTCACATTATCTGTCAGAAACCTGAAAGCTTGACTCCCACAATGATGCAACTTTAATACCCAGCCCTGGGATATAGTTGGTAATGACAAACCGTCTGCTAGGCATAGGTTTCCACAATTTAACATTCATCTTCCATCATTATCCATGTTGAAAACTAATGTTAAGTTGGCAGCACAGGATCTGCTGTGCGTCAGGTACCCAATCCAGGCAGTGAGGATATAGAAGACCAGGAGAAATATCACTTAAGTTTTATTATTATTTTAAGGTGACATACAAAGTCATGGGTTAGCTATGACATTTCATATATATATACCATTAAATTTTGTTCTTATCACTTTCTACCCTCCTTCACCATTTCTTATCCCCTCTTTTTGGCTTTTCTTGTTCCCTAAATAAGTTCTCCTTTCTGCTCTACTGACACACATATTCCATTAGTCTCTCTCTTTAAATTTTTGTTTAATTTTTATGTCTTTAAATTTTATTTAATTTTTTAAATGTTTTTATTACATATATGTCTGTGTACCATGTGTGTGCTTGGTGCCCAAAGAGGCCAGAGAAGGCATACAGTCTCCTAGAATTATAGTTACAGATGATTGTGAGCTACCACATGGGTGACATAGCTCTTAACCACTTTTTCATCTCTCCAGTCCCCCATCTTGTTTCTCCTTTCCTTAGGGTTTTCTTGTCCTCCCTTTAGTCTATTTGCTACTCTGTGCCCCACACAAGCACACTTTATTTTATCTCATCTATGTGTGTTTCAGATCTTTGAGAATCTTTCTAATAGCCACTATTATTTCTTCCTAAAATGTTGTGTTAGGTTTCTGGACCTGACTTTGGGCCTATCCCTGAGATTTGAACCCACTCACAACTCCACGGCCACTTAGCACCAAATAATCAAACAGAGGCTTATATTAATTTTATACTGATTGACCTAGCACTCAGGCATATAACTTGCTAACTCTTAATTCTTCAACTGGCACATGATTCTTATCTTGTTTAGCCATGTGACTTGGTACCTTTTCTCAGAGCAGCATTTCAGCTTCTTTCCTTGGCTTCTGCTGGCATCTCATGTGGAGTCTTTGCCTGTGACTCCATGGTGTCTCTTTTGGCTTCTATGTGGCATCTCTGCCCTGCTCTGAGATGTTCCCAGGGTTTTCTTAGTCTGGTTGCCCTGCTCACACTTCCTGTCTGCCTCTGGCCAATTAACTTTATGTTAAACCAGCAGGAGGGACAATTATTTACAATGTACCATATTCCCATTATACACAACATCTGCTAAGTTTTTTCTTTTTTATCCTTTTACCTGTTGAGTCAACTTGAGACAGTTTCTCATTTTCACTGTTTGATCACCATCCAAAGACTTCACTACTCTATCTTGACAGAAGATAATCAGAAAGGGAAACAAAAGAGCCTGGGAAAAAAATAACACTTGCTTAACATTTCAAAAAGTATTGTATGCCAGCAAAACTTAAGGTTAATGCTTCTTAAAAGAAAACTTTTAAGGTATTAAAAGCAAAGATGGAGAAAACAAAGATGGCAGTTGCTGTGGGATAATGTTCTTGTACATTGAAAGATTTGTAAGTTGTATTGGTTTAATAAAATGCTGACTGGCCAGTAGTCAGGCAGGAAGTATAGGCAGGGAGACCAGATGAGGAGAATTCTGAGAAGAGGAAAGGCAGAGATGCAGCCAGATGCAGAAGAAGCAGGATGAGCAGCATGCCTTACTGAGAAAAGGTACCAAGCCACATGGCTAAACATAGATAAGAATTATGGGTTAAGTGTAAGAGCTGGTTAGTAATAAGTCTGAGCTATTGGCATTTGTTATAATATTAAATCTCTAAGACATGTCCTATATGAATGATGCTTCAGTTTTTGAATTGGACCTTCCTGAAAGACCTCTATGGTCCATGCTACTACTGGAAGCCATGATGATATCCATGGATCAGAGCCACAGGCTGTGTTGAAGCCCAAAATTCATGTGGATGTCTGTGGTCTGGGCAGCCATTGGAGGCCTTGTGGATGCCTGAGGTCCCTACTGCCACTGGTGGCCAGGTGGACTTCCATAAGAGCTACTACAGGAGACCTTCTTAGTAGCCAAAGGCCTGGTTGCCATGGGGTGGGGGAGCATGTTGATATGAGTGGCCTGTATTGTCACTGAGGGCCATATAGGGGTCTGTGGTCCTCCTGAAACAAGGGGCTTGTTGATATCAATGACCTATGTTACCACAAAAGGCCATGTGGATGTCTGTGGTCTGTGCCCCTGCCTGAACTCATGTTGATATTCGTGGCCTATGATGATGCCAGGAACCATGATGGTGTCTGGTCTGTGCTGCAGCTAGGGGCCATGTTGATATCTGTGGCCTATATCCATCAAAGGTCATGTGGATGTGTGTGGCCATGTACTACTCCTAAAGCCATATTCATGTCTGTGGCCTAGACTGCCACTGGGGACCATATTGATGTCTGTGGCCTATGTTGTTCCAGAGGTCATATTGACATTATTGGACTATGCTGTCACTGGAGGCTATGAGAGTGCCTGTGGCCTGTGCTGTATCAGAGGGCTGTGTTGATGTCCTTTGTGGTCTGTTACTGTCACTGGAGACCATGCTGAGGTCTGTAGTACATGCTGACTCTGGAGACCACATAGATATCTGTGATCTACATTGCTACCAGAAACCATGTGGAAGTACATGATCCATGATCCTGCTGACTTTGTAAAGGGAAAGGAAGCTATTTTTGCACTGGTATCGATGACTCACAGTTGAAAAGAGACTTAGAAGGCTTCTGATACCACCCTGACCTCACATCACCCCCCCCACCACAAACAAAGTAAGAGCCGAGACAGGAAACCATTGAAG
Source organism: Sigmodon hispidus (assembly GCA_004025045.1). NCBI lineage: Eukaryota > Metazoa > Chordata > Mammalia > Rodentia > Cricetidae > Sigmodon > Sigmodon hispidus. Next base: position 32,459 of record PVIH01011067.1, read on the forward strand.
AGAACTCTTGAAACTTGGGAAAAGGATGCTGAAATATAGCTCTCCACAATCAGGGGTTTCTGGTAGAGTGCAAGTAGAGGAAAGATTCAGTTTCATTTAAGTGGCTGTCTACCAGTGAGTATGTGGACAACACATATTTAACTTGTAATTTCTTCTTCTTCTTTTTTGGGGAGTCACAAGGGTTGGGAGGGCAGACCTGGGAGGGCTGGAAAGTGGGTGTGATGGGATGCATGATGTGAAATTCCCAGATAATCAATAAAAATATTATGTTAAAAAATAGTAAAGATAAGTTGTGTTTATGACACTAGCAGTCTTTTTAATCCAGAGGTGGAGAAGTTATGAGGACATTTTCTTGTTCCAAAGGGACACAGCGTACTGCCTCTACATTCTTCTTTAACTTTCCCCTTTAAGAGCTGATGGGAAGAGGATCTGATTTGTGTAAATGCCTTCCGAAATTTCAGTTTTGGCGTTTTTATTTTATTTAACTATTTTTGCATAAAATAAGGATGGATATTCTACTTTTAGGTCTTGGTGGACTGCCCAAATATATCCTTCAAAATATGACCCATTTCTTAAATATAACTGGAGCAGTGTCAAAAAGGCATCCAAAGCCAAGTCTAGTTTGCTTTTCAAGCCTTATGTGAGAAGGTCTCCAAGGACTTCAACTATGTTAAGGCAATATTTCTGAGGACAAAATGTGTATCTAGCCTGACATTTTCCATCCTACATTTTGTACCTGCTGTGATGTGGAATGGCCATGATATGAAATCTCTGAGGTTGGGGTTAATAACAGAACTTTACTGGCCTCCGAGGGCTGGTTCCTCACAGTCATTGTTCACAGATGCCAGATGATCTAAGGATCCTGGAAACCTGGCACTTTGCTGCCTTTTTGGCTAACACTACCAAAGAAAATTAATTGTTATTGGTTTTGGAAACTCTCACCCAAAACACAAAATAGTAATATCAGCAATTATGTGCCCCCCCTTTGGCAGAGATTGGAGTTAGGAAGATGATAAATGCTGTGATTTTTTTTATTGTAACTACCCCAAATGGCTGGTTTCAGGGCCAAAAAAGGGTGTTACATTCCTGTGACTGAGATTCTTATGAAGTTTCACTTTACCAATTTGCCTGAGCTGATGAAATGTAGTGACTTTGAGTTGTTCGCCTGACTTAGTAGGTTTTGAACTCATGGTTATTCCATATCTGGAACCAGTGTTTATTGCTTGGGAAAAAGACAGTCATGGATCAAATTATCACACCTTTTCTTTCCATTAACCTCTTTCTGTAGCCTTGTCTTACCTCAAATATCATATTTGGTACTTTGTCTCAGATCATGTGATCTGAGATCTCACTCTTTCATTGATTTGGCTAGTCATGGAATTGACTCATTTTCTTCCATGAAAGCTATGGAATAAATCTATGTTCTCCAAGAAGACTCCTCAGATAAACCCTCCATTTCTTATAGTAAGACTAATTCTAGTTCTGTGCTTGCTCTTAATGTTCATTTGACTTGCTTTCTCATTCCCTTCCATGTGAGACATAAATCCAAGTTTACATATAATCATCCAGAATTTTTCATGTATCCCATCCAGTGCTTAGCAACCAGTAGATTCAAAGAAACTCAAAGTAAATGAAAACTTTTGGCCATAGGATCAGAATATCTTTTATCCCAAGACCTTAGTCATCAGATAATAGTGCTTCATAAAACAGTTGACCTCCCATATAACCTTAAGTTCTAGAACACTTGGGAAGTTCAAGTCTAGTAGTCATGTACACATGCTATTTTGGGTTATCCTTACCCACCATCTGCTGCCTACCCACCATCAACAGCACCTTGACTGAGTTCACTATTTAGAGTTAGATTTACCTCATGGTATGTCTTCTCGTAAGAACAGAGAAATGTAAGCAGCTCCCTCCCCCCCCACAGAAGTAGGTGTGATCCCTAAAGTCCTTTCCCCTAGGATCTTTTCTCACTGCCTTAGAGCGCATTAGGAAGTCAGCCAAGAATCTGGTCTGAGGCAGGCATTTCCTTCTGGTTTGTTGCTTCTCCAGCTGAGATGAAAATGCAGGCCTTTATTTGCTCTGAAATAAGCAAAGGAGATGATCAATTAATTCCTGATGTGCTCCCTGCCTCCTATCCTGGATCATGTTTCTTTTCTATTTCATAGTCACATCTTCTATCCAGGCCATGAACTTCTGAAAAAAAACAAAAACAAAAGCAACAAAACCCCCAACAACCCTGCTCTTTTGTTGAGCGTGAGTTAAGAGACGTCTGCCTCCTGTTATTTGCAACCAGAAATCCTAAATAGGTATATTTTTAAAATCTGTTACAGAGTTGCTAAGAGGAAGTCTTAAAATGATCTGGAGGTTGAACTCTTCTTCTACCAAACCAGCTTCCTCCAGAGTGAGGTACTTTTGAGCTTGGTCAAGTATCTGATAGAAGCAATGTTTTTTGTCTCACAGTTTACAGGGCACACAACATGAAGGGGAAGACATGAAGTTTGGATGCTGGTGATAGAATCTTATAATGTGGCTCATCATATATATCTGTGGATCAGGCAGAGAGCTCAGGCTGCAAGTAAGGCTGTGCTATAACCATTAAAGCCTGACCTTAGTGACCTATGTCCTCCAGCTATACCCCATCCAAACAGCACCAGTAGCCAGAGATTCAGTGTTCAAACACATGAACTTAAGTGAGACATCTCACACTCAGGGTCTAGAATAGCAAAAATCCAAGTATGACAAAATATGAATAATCCCAAACAGTCTTCAAAGAATTTTAGAGTTCTTTGGGGAGAGGAGCAATGTCACTTTTCAAATAAAATTCAAGTATAATTTTTCATGTCCTGTCCTTTTGGAAGGAAAATCAAGAAGCAAAGAGGTATTACAATTTTCCTTGTTCATTTTATTAGCTAATTGTTTTGATGGATTAGTGCTCATGCTTAAACTCAAGATGTGATTGGAATCAGTGCTCCAGGAGATGGATGGACAGGGAGAAAAAGGAATATAGCAAGTGTCTGGACAAGAACAAAAAGCCAGTATGCATCCTCTCACTTAGCTGGAAGACCTAAAGAGCTCTATAAAAGCAGCCCATATCTTTCTAGATGGGAGCTCTTGGTGGCTAAAGTGCACATGGCTTCAGAATTGGGCCAGGTGCCTTTGGGAGGCTGGTTAGAGGTAGGGACCCTGAGCTTATCCTCTGGTTGTCTTGGCAAAGAACATACAAATTGAATGAGGTACCTACAAGTCTCACAGACTTCTGGAAACAAACACTGACCTGCTTACACAGTTTTTGAAAGATCCCACATCTGACAGAGAGCGGGGACAGCTGCCTCCCTGGTGGTCTTGCCAGGACAAACACTGCAGAGCTTCAGTGCCAACAGAGCCTAGTTGGCATAGACTCACAGAGGCTGTGTGGCAGCCCATGGGACTTGCTCTGGACAAACAGCCCGATGCTGACACATGTATCTAACCTGCAATCAATACATCATCTGTGACAACAAACCAGCTGGGAAAGGCATTGGCTCAGTGGACTGTTTAAACTTATGACTTATGGAAGAGTTTGATGGTTAGGTGACTTTAGTGAAAGAATTAGAATATCTGGGGGGAAATGAAACAGGCACAGTAAAATTTAACATGTGTTTTTCTCCTTACCAAAACCTATTTTCTACTGTTATCTCCTAAATAAAAATCAGGGACAATAGTTAATTGATGAATTGGTCATGTTCCTTTTACATTTTGTAGACTAACTTTTTTTCCTGGTAGGCATTTTGAGCAGGGGAAAATGCATTCTGCATTTTGCATTGTAATAATAATCTAGGATAAGTGGTGATGAATCACAATGGATAAAATAAAAATCCAGCTAATGTTTTTTGATTGGATTTGTCTGAGTGTCTAACAGCTCAAGCCACCTCACCTCCACATAACTAGTCATCTTTGTATATGCTCTTGAGTGTCTTGGAGGAAAAGAATTAAAAGGAATCAAAGGGTTTTCTAGGTCCTGCGTTTTTCCTAAGAATTATGGAAGTAGGAATGAAGAAGGAGCTTTGGGAAAATTTGTGAAAAGAAGGCAAAAGGGAACATTTAATTTTTCTTTATACAAGCTCTATACAATTTCTTTTGCATTTTTTCTTCAGTCTTGCGGAGGGGTTCTTTGTTCAGAAATGGGGACCATAAAGCAAAGTAGCCTTGGAAAGAAGTTTCATATAAGAAGACCATTACATTGTGTATAAATAGAAAATCTGCAGTGGGAACACTTTTTGTCTCACCTGACTTTTCTCAGTCCCATCCCAGTTCTGAAGCCACTTATAAAATAATTCACTCAAACAAAGGCTTAATATTAATTATAAACTGTATAGCTGGAAAATTTCCTGTGTCCCACAGCCACTTGGTTCCAAATAAACACACATAAGCTTATATTAATTACAAACTGTTTGGTCTATGGCTCAGGTCATTATTAGCTAGATCTTGCATCTTAAATCAATCCATTTATGTTAATCTATATATTGCCTTGTGGCTGGTGGCTTACTTGGACAGTTGCTTCTTGTTTTGGGGGCAGTTGAATCATCTCTCCTAGATTTTGCTCTTCTCCTCTATCTCTGCTTGGATTCCTGCCTAGCTACACCCTGCCTTGCCATAGGCCACAGGATCTTCTTTATTAACCAGTTATAGCAACACATATTCACAGTGTACAAAAAGACCACCCCACAGCAGAAATCCTTTTTGTTTTGAGTTTTTGATCCAGAATTAAGTATTTATTGTTTCTCATAGGTATCTGAAGTTCTGTCTAGACTATCTTTTTTAGTCTTGTTTTCAGGGTTTTCTGCTGTGCAACACATAGTCCCACCTTCTGCAATCTCTTACTCTCCACTCCAGTTTTCTGCCCAGGTTTCCTTATTCTTCTTGTAGAGGTTGGCTTTGACCTTATATGAAGATGAATTATTGTTTTTCTTCTAGATTCAAAAAGTCTTCAGTCAGTTCTTTTCTCTCAGGGACCCTGGAGAGTTTGGAGTTTTGAAAGTTATTGTTGAAGGTTTCCCTAAACCCAGGATCTGGGATGGAAGCAAATAGACAAACAGAATGCTACTGGACAGAGAGTGAGGTAAAGAGGCAGTATACTACTGCCTTTTAAAAAGCCTTAGCCAGAAATGGCATGATATGTAACACTTGCCAATTTCCACAATGGAAATGTTCCCACTGTTGCATCATGGAAAAATTCTTGCTATTACTTACTTAATGCCTACTCACTAGTTTCCAGAATATTAAACACTCACCTTCTCTGAGTAAAGAGACACTATCTTCACAGGCTCAGTACTCATGAGTCTAATGGTTTTCATAGAACCACTTTTAGAAATTAAAAGGATGCTAATTCCAAAGTATTTTGAATGGAAAGATACAACTCAAATTGATTCTTAGAATGAAACATGAAAATGGGTTCTCTGTGGAGATGAAAATGTGCTATGAAGGATGAACAAGTTAAAGCTACATGAACAAATGGTGGGAGGCATATCAAAAGAAAAAATATTTGGAACAAAGGGAGAGTTAGGTAAAAAAATTACAAACATTTCTAAGCATCTACGACTGCATTACATAATTTTAAACACTACACTTTTGCTAATTCAATCTAACACAACTATATAAACTTGACCTTATTGTTATCTACAGCTGTCTTGATTACTATTCTGTTGTGAAGAGCCACCACAATCCAAGAAACTCTTAAAAAAGAAAGTATTTAACTGAAGCTTGCTTACAGTTTCAGAGGCTTAGTCAGTTATCATTATAGGTAGCAAGGCAACACACAGGCATATATGATGTTGGAGAAGCAGTTGAGAGTTCTACATCCTGGTCTACAGGCAATAGGAAGAGAGAAAGAGACTGAACTTGGCTTGGGCTTTTTTAAACCTCAAAGCCCACCAACAATGACATACTTCCTCCAGCAAAGCCACACCATTTAGTTCTAATCCTTTCTGATAGTTCCATCCCCTGACTCAGAGGCAATAAGGCAGTAAGCGTTCAAATATATGAGGCAATGGAAGGCTGGCTTTCTTTCTTTCTTTCTTCCTTTCTTTCTTTCTTTCTTTCTTTCTTTTTTTCTTTTGAGACAGGGTTTCACTGTGTGTAGTCCTGGCTGTTCTGGAACTCATTTTGTAGACTAGGCTGTTTTTGAACTCACAGAAATATGCCTGCCTCTGCCTCCTGAGTGCCAGGATTTAGTGTCTGTACCACCATGGCACAGCAGAGAGGCCATTCTTATTCAAATAACCACACCCACTTGAATCTGCAGAAATAATCTTGGTTAGTGTATCAGTTATTTTTCTTACTATTGTGACTATTTGACAAGCAACTTAAAAGAGGAAATATTTATTTTACCTCACAGTTTGAAGGTACAATGTAGCATGTAGAGGATATAAAAACAGGCATTTGCATGGTGGCAGGAGTATATGCCTGCAACATCTTGGTGGCACAGGAAGCAGAAAGGAAGTAAGTCTGGGCCCCCTTCCCATAGTCTACTTTCTTCACAAGGCTACTTCTCCTAAATGTTCCACCATCTCCTGAAACAGTGGCCCTAATTGGAGGTCAAGTGTTTCAGCACGGAAGTTTATGGGGGACATTTCACATTCAATCTATAGTGTTCTTTTCCTTGTCCCAGTAGGCTCATGACCATCTTCTGATGAAAAATACACTCCTCCCAACTTCAAAAGTCCCTATAGTTGTTCACAATCTCAGCACTGTTGAAAAATCCTCAAATGCCTTCTGAGACTCAAGAAAATCACCTAGTGGTGAGACCTTGTAAGATAGAAAAATAAGTCAAATACTTACAATCTTCACATCTCAGAATAAACATTCCCATTCCAAAAGAAAGGGCTGAGAAGACAAGGAGGAAAGACTGTTCCAATGCAAGACTGAAATTCAGCAAGGAAAACAACAAATCCTATAGCTCTATGACCATCAAGTGTGGCATGTAAAAAGTTCATCAGACCTCTAATGACTTTAGAGTGCTCTCTAGCTTGCTCTCTGAGTAGCATTTAGCTTCTCTCTTGGGCCAGGTTAGGGATAGGGTTAGGGTGTTTATGTTTTTTTTCTGGCAAATATGCGATAGTCCTGCCATTGCCAATATCCTGATGTCTTTACTGCAACTTAGATATTTTAAAAAATATTTATTTATCATGTATACAGTGTTCTACCTGCATGCCAAAAGAAGGTACCATATCTCATTGTAGATGATTGTGAGCCATCATGTGGTTGCTTGGAATTGAACTCAGGACCTTTGGAAGAACTGTTGAGCCCATCTCTCCAGCCCTGTAAATTAATTTTTTTTTTAGCATTCTGCCATATTTTAACTGGCTTCAGCAACTTCATGGGGTCTCAGTACAAGTCTATGATCCTGGAACTCTTGCATTTTTCATGTCTATAAAAATCATTGTTATGTAAACAACACTGCCAAGTTCAGCTGCTAATTCAAGTTATAGTGCAGTTCCCTTCTCCCACAGCTGCGTTGGCCTTTTTGCCCTTGGTGGCTGTATCTGAAAGAACAAAGTGGTTGTTTCCAAGCAAGGAACCTCTTCAGTGGCAGTCTCATCTCAGGCTCTCAAGTGAATTTATATTTTCACAATTTGGAATCTTTAGTGTGTGGGTGGGGTCTTGATCTCAGGCACTATCCCTATTTTTCCAAAGCAGAACTGTAGCATTCTCTACAATGGCCTGAATTTCTTTGGCAGTTCCAGCTATTTGCCCTGTGCTTTAAACTTTTTCACAGTTCTCTCCTGGCTGAATTGTACATTTTTTTCTTATTTTTGCATTCTTTCTCAATGTAGAGCTAAGAGTAGTAGCAACTAGCCATGCTGCATTCTAGGTGTTACATCTTCTTGAAAAAATGCCTTTACCAAACAAGTAAGCCCATTAATTTTTAATTCAGTTTCATTCAAAGTTTTAGGGTCTTGTCAGATTGCGGCTAGACTCTTTGCCAGACTGTAATGTGGATGCCTCCTAGCTCATTATTCCATAGAGTTCTGACTTCTCATCTGAAACTTTGCAAGCACACCATCACAGTCTGCCTTTCTCTTTATGGTATTCCACGCTCTCACCACAATGACCCTCTAATTTCTGCTTCTAGAATTCCAGAGGTTCTGTAGCCCATGTCGCCACACTTTTCCATATTCTTCCTGCAAACCATCTCTAAAGCCTATGAAGCACATGACTAGATTCCCCCCTTCCAAGCAAAAACTCTCCAAATATCTGAGGGAAAAAACACCTTTAAGAGGGAAGGGTTTATTCTGGTTCACTGTTTAACTCTACAGATTATCCTGGAACAGGTGTGTGCTGCAAGGAATCTTCACATAATGAAGAACAGGAAGCAGAAATTGAGGTTATGCTATGAAAACTCAGGCCTACTCAGAGAGGCGCCACCTTCTAGAGGTATCACAACCTTCTAAACAAATGTTACTAGCTAGAATCCAAAGTGCTCAAATACAGGAGCTTATTGGGTGGGGGCATTTCCCATTCAAACTCCAATGGATAACTTAAATATGATTCTATCCTTGGAGACAGGCACTCCTGTGATCTGAAGGTAGGCTCAGATTTAATGACTTAGCTTTGAGTTCCTTGAGAATCTCTGCTGCCTGCCATAGGTTATTGGGTATCCATGGCCTAATAATGAATAGAAACGATGAGGAAATGAGCTAAGAGCCTGAGAAATGACTGGGAGAAATACTGAGAAATACCTTGACGAAAAGATAACTTTACTATCTTTGCTAAAAGATAAAGAGGTGTGTGAGTGTGGTTGTGCATATGGATTTCTATGTAAAAAATTAAAAATATTTCTCTTTTGCTTTTGTTCATGTTCTGCTGTAACTTCTCCATGTTCAGTTTCTCTCAGATAATTTGTATGTGGCCTCAGTTCAGCCTAACTCCAGAAATATTTACCTGTTTTATGAGTGTGCATCAGTAAAGGCTGTGCCTTGGGGGATATTACTTTCAAGGGTTACAAAAAGGACAATGTTGTTTACGTGACTCACTAAATGACAGTCTGGAAGAAAATGAAGGCACAATCATAGCTCAAACAAATAACAAACTAGGTATCAAGAAGAAAGTGCAAATATAACCCTCAAAATCTAACAGCAAAAGCTGCTAAGACACTGTATAGACATGTGGGTGAGGCACATGTACTAACCTGTTACTTTCAGCATAATGCACAAATGGTTCAGATGAAAGCACACTCTGACCCCACCATACTTCTAAATGCTTTTGTTTGGAGATGACTTTATGAAGAAGATACATAACAATCTGTCTTTGCTGGACAACCTTGTGAAGGAGGACATCAGTAGAAGTACCATCTTCATATGTTTGCTTTGGTGATTATAAAAGCAATTTGGTGAAGACATCAGATTTCACATGCAGAGATTCAGCAAGATGCAGCTGCTGTTTTGTCTTAATGTCTCTGCAAAATATGTTCAAAACTAAACACAGATGAGTGAGCAATTTGCTAAAAGATAAAGAGGCGTGAATGTGGGGGTATGCACGTGAATTTCTATGCCAAGGATTTCTTTTTAACTCTGTTTTGGCTTTTGTTCATGTTCAACTGTAACTTTGCCATATGTCCAGTGTCTCCCAGATAATTTTTATACATGGCATAGTACAGTTGAGCATAACTCCAAAAATATTTACTTAGTATTTTGACCAATGAAAATGAGCCTAGAAAAATGATGTGGGCTTCGGGCAGAAGACACAGAATTGGTTCCTAACCACAATTCAGACTTACCTGACTTCAAGTCTTCTTGGCCTGACCGCCTTCAAATACCTTTCTCTGCCTGCTTTAGCCTATATATCGTTTCCAAAATAGCATGAAAAAGTTTTCTCATTGTATTTCAAAACGAAAAATGTTCCTTCTACATCTGGAAATACTAAAATATGTGCTTTTCTACAGTATTTTTTTAACTAGGTATGGACAAGGTTTTGACCCTTATTATTGGAACTTAAATCCAGATGGAGTCTGGTAAGGTTCTAATCATTTGATGGTATTCTTTTGTGAAGATTTGTACATCTTTAGGGCAATTTCTACTTTAAAGAAGTTATCATTTGTGGGAGGTCCCTTATGAAGATTTTTAAATAGTTTGGGGAAATTTTCTCTTTCTTTGAAGATTTTTATAATTCAGTGCAAACATTTGCCAACTGAGATGGTTACATTTCCCCGCTATAAAAATCTCCTCATCAAAAATAAATCCAATCTCTCTTTTAGTATATTGGTTGCAACAGCGATGAAGGGGTTTTTTTCCCTTCTTTTTTCCTCCCCCTTTTAAATGTTGGATATACTGAAAAGAGCATACTTGTGTTTCAGTGAAAGTATGATTTTGCATTGTACAGGACGATGTAGCAACCAACATAGCAAAGCAGAGGATGCATATGTTAATACCATTGGGTGAAGATTAAAATAACAATGATCAAAGGCAAGGGTGCCTGGATGTGTGACATTTCATTCTCGCAACTTACTTCGTCTTTATGGAAGCCTTATTGTTGGCGTACATGTCTGAGGTTCAAAGGCAGATTCCATCAATAAAAGGCTTAGTGAGAGGCTAAAGTCAGTCTAATTTAAAAGGTTACAGATCTATAGATGAGCTAATAATTTCCAATGGCATCCCGAGTTTTTTTTTTTTCCCACAGCTGACAGATTCCTCTTGTCTGCCACAGTCTGAGATCTCTTGATGTCTCATAGTCTGCTTGAAGGCAGCCATCAGGCTAACTCAACCCTGGAGTCCCCCAGTCAACACACCCTTGAATCTTGAATCCCTGGTAAGGGATCACTCTTAATTGTCTGCATTTGCATCATTCCAAGGACATTTGTCTGTAGTAAACCTCAATATTTTCCTTATGATTTCAAAAAAATTGGGGATTTGTCTCTTTTTTGTTGTTGTAACAAAAATATCTGTCAACAGGTAATTTATGAATTGACTAAGTTCCTTTGATTCACAGATCTGGAGACTGAGAAGTCCAGGGATATAGCACTGGTGTTTGACAAGGGTTAATGTTGCCATGTGGCAGAGGGCATCACTAGGAGAGCCCAAGAAACCTGTGAGCTGCTAGTGCATCTGGGAACCCTATTTTCAGTGAACTATCAAATTACCTTCCAAAAGCATCACCCTAAAATGCTGTCAATCTATGAATCTGAGAGTTAATTTTCTATACTGAACTTAGGGAATATAGTCAAACCAGAGCAGGATTCTGGTTATAAGCATTACAAGGACCTGGACTCCACTCAGCATGGAGAGAGGTTGATTAAAGACCTTAGATATGACAGGTACAGGAGCTACCACCCCAGAGAAGACAACAGTGTTTGTCCATTTCAGATCATCTGGCTCACAAATGGGTGGACATCTCTGCTCTGTATCAACAAGGCTAGCACCTGTAATTTTTTGCAGCTGCAACTGTGAAGGTCAATCTGAGCAGGTGCAGAAACTCCTCTACCAGGAAGTACTCTTATCCCAGGCTTGGAGGATGAGAAATTATTTTCTTCCTGGAAATAAGGGACAACAATTACCAGAAGGGGGTGGGAGGCAGCGATGTATACAGCAGCCTGCCTGCCTTTCCTCAGGGACACCTGTGCTCTGTACTATAATCACAAAATCTTTGCATCACCAACATCTTCTGTGACCACGGATGACCTTGACCATTCTATGAATGTTGGAGGTTTCATCTCTCCCTGCTTTATTCTTGATACCCAAAGTCATCATCTAGTTGAATGACTGCTCTTAATACTTTGTCACAGGCTCTTCTTTGAAAAGAAACTCTAAAATGTGACAACATAAAAGCTATTTAATACAGAAGAAAGAACACATATTGTGTGAAATAGCAGCAAGGTAATGAAGGTGGGGTGGCTACTGCAGACTAGAAGATAGCTGATTGCAACTTGAATTAAGTGGTCAGGAGAGATCTCATGCTCACAGTGATATTTGAGACCAAAGTGAAAGGAGGTGAGTGAGCTTTCCCCAGAATGTATGAAGAATTCTTGAGAAATGGATAGGCAGTCCTGGAATAGGATGCTGCTGGTCTAAGGCGACAGGAGTGAGACCCACAGAAAGGAGAGGAGAGCTAGGTTTCAACTTGCAGCCTGACTGAGGTGGGAGCCAAGACTTAGGAGCACCCCATATAGAGATTGAGACAGTCAAGCTTAATTTCCTCTCAGCTTTTCTATTACAGGATGTGAACCTTACAATTGTCATACCATTTTCTCTTTTTTCCCATTCCATTCTTTTGTCATGATGGTATTTGTAGTTCTTGACATTAAACTTTGTGAGCTGTTCAGGTCAGCATTGCTGAGAAAAGGCTGATTTTAAAAACTTTTATTTGTATTGATTTCCAGGCCCCTTGTCTGTATGTCTAAAGAAAGTCACCAGATTGAAGAGTGGAGATCTGAAAGCCATCTGTGTACTCTGAGCCATGAGCATCTGTGATGATGCTGGAGAAAGGTCTTCTGTGGAAGAAGATAGGTGTGTCCACACACATGCTATCCTGGAGATGTAACAGGAGCCCCATCTTCTCCTGCTTTCCAGCAATGGAGCACTAGAACATTGGTGTGTTATAGCATTCTCCTTTCCTCCTTAGAATTTGTACTTCAGTGTTATATGGTGGTTTGAATAGGAATAGCCCTCATAGGCTCAAGATTTGAATGTTTGGTCACCAGGAGTGGTCCTATCAGGAGGTATGGCCTTGTTGGAAGAAGTGTGCCACTGGGGGTCAGTTTTGAGGTTTCAAATGCTCAAGACAGGCCCAAGTATCTTTCTTTCTGTTATCTGTCAATCTAGATATAGAATTTTTGACTCCTTAAGTACCATGACTACCTGTTTGCCTCTATGTTCCTGCCATGATGAAAACGGCCTAAACCTCTGAACCTGTAAGCTAGCCTCAGTGAAATGTTTTTTTCCATTAGAGTTGCCATGGCCGTGGTGTCTTTACAGCCATAATAACTCCAACACAGACTAAGTGGAATACAGATTCACTCAAGATTAAATTGCTGTTCCTTATGATGTGACCTTGTAGTTGACAATGTCTGATGGATGTCTTTAGCCCAGTACAAAATCTAATGTTGAGAATCTGGAATTCTTCCTATCCATTTTTTCCTGGTTATCCATTAGTTGTGGAATAAATTGTGCAAAGTGTTCTAGAATCTACCCCACCCCTTTGTGTTCCTTCAGAGTCTATTTGGATAAAACAGAACACTGAAGTGTGTGTGTGTGTGTGTGCGTGTGTGCGTGCTCACACACACGCACGCACGCGCATGTGTGTGTATTTAAATACAATTTCAGTTACTAAGAGGATTCTTACAGATTATTTATTTAGATATTCAATTTCTACATGATTATTGGAAAAAAGTGGCTGTCAGCAAGGCATTCAGGTTCTGGGGATCCAGAGATTTCTAAGTTGCTTAATGATTCTTAAGAACTAGAAGAGCTATAATGAAAGAGCTGACTTTTCAAAGCAGAGTGGACCTTCTGATGTTCCTTACTCTGTCCTTAAAGCACAAAGTAATGACAATGAACAGAAAAGAGTGAATTTGTAAGCTCACCGATTGCTGGGAGACCATTCCTTTTGTATTTTAGGAAAAACCCCGAGTCTTACCTTTTTATTCTAGTCAGGTTTGGGAAAGGCCATTTTGGTACATTGTAGGTGTTCAGACCTTCTGGATTGAAAGCAATTGATGTTTCTACTTCCTGCTTGAGATTTTTCTGTCGGGGGCTCCACCCTGCAGGTCTTTTCATTTACTCTGCTGGTCTTTTCCCTGCCTTTGAATTTGACTTGTTACTTCATTTATGTTCAACCTGTCACAGCTAAATGTATGTAATAACACTGGCATCACACTTTCTGTTTTTCGACACCCTTCCTGGGATTATAAACACTATGCTTATTATTACTAGTTTTGAATTTTTATTTTTCATTTATATGTAAATTTACATTATATAGCATAAGAATTTCTCAAGGAATGAAACAGTTGTAAAGTATATAACAGTGTAGTATACTTTAATGTATACAGTAGTAAGATTTTAGTGTTTTCTAAAATATTATACAGCCACTAGCTAATGCTAGCTAGAATGTTTCTACCAACTTAAAAGAAAATCCCATACCCATGATTCATTTTTCCCTTATCTACATCATGGTAGTTATAAATCTGCATTTTTTCTTGCACTCTCTGTTCTTTGAACATTTCAAAAGAATGGAATCATGTAAAAGAGGCTTTCGGTCAGGTTTCTTACACTTAGTGTACAGATTTCAAAGTCACATTTTATTTATTTACTAATGTAAGGTTGTGTGTGTGTGTGCACATGGGCTCCTGTGCCACCGCACAAGCATGAAGGTCAGAGGGCAGCTTTCATGAGTCATTTTTCTCCTTCCACCAAGTGGGTCATGTAGATTTAACTCAGAAGTTTGGTGTCAATCACCTTTACCCTCTCAACCATCTCACTGGTCCTTAGCATAACAATTTTAAAGGTACAATATTTTAAGCCCTTTGAGAATTTCATACATGTATATAACGTACTTTGCTCATACTCTCCCTGCAACAAACTCTGAGACAGTGTAACATTTTTTTTTTTGGCACTGAATAATCTCTTTATTTTCTTCTTACCTCATGACTCACACCTAGTTTGCTTCCATATCTTATCTGTTGTGGATAGTGCCACCACAGGCATGGGCATGCAGTTATGCCTTTGAGTCTTTGATTTCATTTTAAAATTATTTTCCCAGTAATAGGATAGAAGGATGTTATGCTATTTATTTTTTAGCTTATAGAAGAATCTCCATGCTGTTCATTATACTGACTTAGTGATTTATATCTCACCAAAGTGCATGAGAAGTTCTTTTCCCATGTACTCTGAGGGCTGATGTCTTTTATTGTTTTTTTTGTTATTCTTTTTTATTTATTTTTATTTTATTATTATGAACAAAGAAGCCACACTTTCTATCATGTATATCCTTATTCAAGGCCCCTTCACCCTCCCACCACATCAGGTCATTCTCTCTTCTCCACAACTCCCCATCCCCTTCCTGGGCAGGTGGCAGGCAGTCCCAAGGTCCCACTGTCCCAGTATTGCTTAGTTCAGCCTCCACTCCTGGCAGATCCAGTTTTCTGTCAGGCCATAGGATTTGATATTCCTCTTCATGCTAGATAATTGGCAGGATGGCCTCACAGTCTTCTATGGTGAAGACACATTGCACTTGTTTATTCGTTTATAAGTTGACTGACATCTGTGCTGCTTCCTCTTTTTGGCTGTTACTTATTAGGCTGCAGAGTGCTCGTGTATGGGTTTTGGTAGGAACATGTGCTTCCACTTGTCTTGCGTATGTATCTAGGACTGAAGTTGCCAGGTCACATGACAAGTCATTTACTAGCTGGAGGGACCGTCAGCCTCATTTTGGTTCTGGCTTCCTTTTCTACTGTATACTGATATTGACGCCTTTCTGGGTGGTCTTAATCCATCTTCTTTGAAGAGCAGCAGATGGAAATTCTCCGCTCAATTTCTAGGTTATTCTTATTTTAATTGATGACTTGTAAGGGTTTGGGATAATTTGTGTCTTTGGCCTTCAGTAGAGATCCACATTATAAGTGTTTTCTCCTATTCTGTGGTTATCTCTTCATGTGATACTAAATCTTAGCCAAGCATTTTAAATTTCAGTACAGTCCTATCTATTGTTTTTTGTTGCACTTTGGTGTTATAACTAAGGAACTTTTGCCAGCAATGAGATTATGAAGATGTCCAGTCTCCTATAAGACTTTTGTATACTGAGATTTCCAATGAATTACTACCTTGGTTTTGTACATGGTGTGAAATGAAGAATTTATTATTTAGCATGCAGATCTTCAGAATTATTTGTTGAAAGATGATTCTTTCCCTTTGGAATTGTCTTGACTCTGATGTTGATAATTAAATAACTAGTTTCTGGAATTTCAGTTCTGTTCCATTGATTTTTATGAATGTTTAAATGCCAGAGTCATGTTGTTTTGATTATTATAGATTTTATGTGAATCTTGGAAATCAGAAAATGCCCTCCCATTTTCTCATTGTTTTAAAGCACATACCAGCTGTTCTTGGAATTTTCCCATTAGATTTTGAATCTTAGTCTCATTTCTGAATAACAGGTAGGTGAAATTTTCACAAGCTTTGAATTGAATCAGTCGAGTAATTTGGGGAATATTACAATCCTAGAAATGTTAAGCTCATTAGTCTGTGAGTATAGATATCTCCTGTTTGTTTATGCATCCTGTTTCAGTGTTATTTTGCACTTCCAGTATATATGTCTTGTACATGTTTAAAATATTTTCTTTTAATAGTTATTGTAGTATAATATGGTGTTATTTTTCTTTATTATGTTTTCTGATTACTCATTAGTATTGTATAGAAATTTAACTAATTTTTTATATGTTTATCTCATTGTTTACAAATTTCCTGAAGTTATTAGCTAGTAAGTGGGTGTATATTGATTCTTCAGGATTTTGTTTCTATATAGTAATTTTAATAATTTCCAAACTGAGATCATTTGAATTTTATTTTAAACTGATTGCCTACTTAGGTTGAGCATAAAATGATGATGGATAGAAGTGTTGAGAGAATGCTATGTTTACTCTGTTCTTCATCTTATGGGAAAGTCTTTATCATTTTTAATTTTTTTAAAAATTTTTTCTTATGAATAAAGTCACATTTTCCATCCGTGTATATCCTTATTCAAGGTCCCTTCCCCCTCCCACACCCTCCAGTCACTCTCTCTTCACCACATCTCCTCATCTTCTCCACAGCATGGTCAGGAGGTCCCAAGGTCCCAATATTGCTCAGTTCAGCCTCCACTCCTGGCAGATCCAGTTTCCTCACCCCAACATCAACACTGTGTCAGCTGTTCCTCTAGAGGGAGTGGGATCCAAGTTGTCAGTTCAAGATGTTTCTGATCCCAAGCTGTTCAGTGGTTGTGGTTTGCAGCTTGGACATGCTTTGCTTTTTGCTTTTTTGTTTGGAGTTCACTAATGAGTGAGTACATCCCCTGCTTATCTTTCTGGGTTTGAGACACCTCACTCAGGAGGATATTCTCCATATCTATCCATTTGCCTGCAAATTTTAGGATATCAGTTTTTCTTACTGCTGAGTAGTACTCCATTGTGCAGATGTACCACAGTTTGTTAGTCCTTCTCTGCTGACGCAGTTGGAGGCGGGGCAGGCTGAGCAAGGTCCCCTCTTTTAGGTGTGGCTGGAGGAGCCCCTCACAGCCAAACCCTAGTCCTATCTGCTAAGGAGAGTCTGGGATCAGGTATCAATCATTTTTAAATGTTAAACTAATATTGCCTTTGTGGAATATAACTTAGCAATGGTGAATTATTATTTTTCAGCTTGCTAGAATTTTGTTGAATATTATTTGTGTTTATATTTAAAAGCAAAATATGATCTATAGTTTTTTATGACATTCAACTATGCCTTTAAAATTAGGACTTTCGTAGACACCTTACTTTTTTTTATATACTTTGAAATTATTTGTAGAAAGCTAGTGTCAATTTTTTAAATATTTGGTAGAATTTGCCATGGAAATTATCTTATCTTAGACATGTCTTTATTTAAAATTCAATAACCTTACATTTTCTTTATTGTTTTGTCTGGTTATTTATATCTATTATTGATAAAGTAGTCTTAGGATCTTCAATTGATATTATTAAATTGTCTTCATCTCGGTCATTTGCTTCATATGTTTGACTATTCTGTTATTAGGTATATGTATGTTATAATAGTTGTATCTGTCTTCTTGATAGAGTAATACACTTATATAAAAACTATTTCTTTGTTTCTAATAAGTTTTGTTTTAGGGTCTATCTTTTTCTGGTAGTACAGTTACTTCAGTTTTCTTTGGATTATGGTTTACATGGAATGTCTTTTTCTGTCCTTTGACTTCACTTTGTTTTGTTGTTGAATCTAAATGAGTTGATTATAAATGCTTATCTCTTATTCATTGGAGTGCTTTGTCCATTTACATTTGTATAAATTATATACCATAGCTATTAATAATAGATGATTCCGTTCTTTCATTTTATTTTCTTTTTATATGTTTTATATCTTTAATTCATGTAGGGTCTCTTCATAAAAAAGGAGTGTTTTAGTTTTCTGAGGTGGTAGATTTGTCAGTTTTCTTCAAATTTACATAAGTTTTGCTATATATTTTAGAAATATATTACAATATAACGAATCATTATAGTTTTATATCAATATATGAAATTCTAAATTATACCTTTTATAGAATTCTGTTTTCTAAATAATATCAATATACTTCCTCTCTACATACATACATGAATTTAAATAATATATGTATTGGTACAAGCATATACAAATTTAAAATTTCACCATAGTCAGTTTGTACCAAGTATATCTCTTTGTAAGTAAATATCATGTTGTGTGAACTCTGACCCTGTCATCTCACTGTGAGCATTTCTGGCCTGGCAAGCTTTTGACCACTTCATATCTGACATTGGAAAACATTAATACTCTTGGCATTAATCCCATTCATATTTAAACTTCATTTTCATTCGATGGCTTCTGGAGTCTCTGATTAAGTTGTAAATGATTTTTACATCTTAAATAATGTTTTTAATGTTCAAGTTTTTCATTGTATGCTCATTTGCATAGCTGGATTTTTACATTCCAGCTCAACAATTATTTCTAGCTATATCTATTTTCATATGTTTATTGTGGTAAAACACACATAATAGAAAAGCCTCCAAGAATAGTTTCCAATTATTTTTAAGCTTATTATCCAGTGGCATTAAATACAGTTAAAATATTGTAAAGCAGTCACCATCCATCTCAGTGGTTTTCTCCATCAGGAAGAGACATGTACGCTTACATGTATGCCACAACTCCCTATTCTCTGCTCCCAGCCCATCTGCTAAAGATGTCTGCTCTACTTTATGACAATGAATTGGTTTGTTTCAGGTACTAATATCAAGAGAATCCGACAGCATTTTGTTTCTTTGTGTCTATAGTATTTCATTTGGCATAACTTTTTAGAATTTAGCTATTTTTGCTATGTGTCTGAAGGTTTAATTTTACGTTTGAGTAATATTACAGTGTAATATCATATTGTCTTTTGTTTATTCATGTACTTATGGACACTTGAGCCCATAACATTGTTATGAATATTATGATACAAGTATCTCTTTGCATCCCCACTTTGAATTCTTTAGGGAATATGCTTAGAAGCAGAGTTTCTGTATCATATGGCAACTGGATGTTTGCTTTCTTGAGACATCATCATTGTTGCCCACAGTGACTGTATTACTTTTGTACTCCTACAAGCAGTGCATAAGATTTTTATTTTCTGCACACTTTCACCAATACTTATCATTTTCTGGGTTTTAACCTTTTAAACATTAATGAAAATCACAATAAAATGATGTGTTTTATTTCACTCTTTCTTAAAGGCTTGTGGAGTTGATCCCCTTTCTGTATGTTTCCTGAACATATGTCCATCTGCTTTGGTAAAATACTTACTTATATCTTTGCATATGTTAGCTTGGGGTCATTTTCTCTTTCTTCTGCCATGTTGCAGTTCTTTACATATTCTCAATATTAATGCTATAGCAGAGATGTGACTTGCAAATGTATTATTCCATTCTGTGGTTTGTCTTTTCTACTTACTCAACAGTGCACTTTGGTGCACAGAAGTTTTAAATTTTGATATTGTCAAATTTATGTATTTTATAGTTTGTGTTTTTGGTGTCATATCTAATCAGTTTTTAAAAAATGTTATAGTGGAAGCTTTTCTCTCATATTTCCTTCTAGAATTTTTGTAGTTCTAGTCCTTACATTTAGGACTTTAATTCAGTTTAGTTAATGTTCAAATAAGGTGCTGGGTAAGCATACAACTCCTCCCCTTTTTCTCCCTCCCCCATTTATTAAGGACATGCAGTTTTCTCAGATCCATTTGTTGAAAAGATTGTCCATTATTCATTGAATGCTCTTGGCTCTCTTGTCCAAAACAAATAAGTCATACGTGTGGGAATTTATTTTTAGATTCTCATTTTTTTCCAAAGGCCCATATGTCTTCTTTTATAGTGTTGCTATGATGCTTTGATTATTACAGATGTGAGATAAATATTGAAATGGAGAAACATGAATCCTCAAACTCTTTTATTTTGTTCTCAAGGTTGTTTTGGCTATTTGGGATCTCTTGAGATTCCATATATATTTTAGGATGAGTTATTCCTTTCCTTCAAAAATTCTATAGAGATTTTGATAACAATTGAACTGAAATGTGGCTTTCTGGGTATTATTATTATCTTTATAATCTTAGGCTTCTCAAGGCATAAACAAGACAGTGCTCCATTTATTTATGTCTTAATTAATGAGTGAGATTTAACTAATGATACAATTTTTAAAATTAGTTTTTAAATTTTATGTAAACTTGTGTTTTACTTGCATATGTAAGTCTGTGTGAAGGTGTCGGATCCTATGGAGTTATAGACAGTTGTGAGCTGCTGTGTGGTACTGGACATTGAACCCGGGTCCTCGGAAAGAGCAGCCAGTACTCTTAGCCACTGAGCCATGTCTCTATCTTCTAATACCACTGTTTTTTTTTTTTTTTATCAAGGCTTTACAGTGTTCAGTGCCATCTTTCACTTCATTACTTTCTAAATTTTTATTCTTGTAATCTTTTTAATTTTCTTTTTTTTGATGACTACATACAGAGGAATTAACTTGTATATACCGATTTTGCCTTCAATTACTTTTTGACTTTGTTTATTGATTTTAGATTTTTGTATATAGAAACCTTAAGATTTTCTATATGTAAACTCATAACATCTTTTCGTGGAGATAAGATTACTTCTCTCTTAGTTTGAATGACTTTTTATTTTATTTCTGTGCCTAATGGCTTCAGATAGAACTTTTATTTATGTGCTGAAGAAGCAGTGAGACTTTGTATTTGCTTTCTTTTAGATCTTTAGTTGGGAAACCATTGGGCCCTTATAATCAGTAAAGGTGATTCTAGTTGTGAGGTGTTAACAACACATGACCTTAGACTGAGTGTAGTGATGCAAGCCTTTAATTTCAGCACTCAGGAGACAGAGGCAGAAAGATCTTTATAAATTTTTGAGGTCAGCCTGGTCTAGACTGACTTCTAGGAAAGGCAGGGCTACACAGAGAAACCCTGTCTCTAAACAACAACAACAGAGAGAGAGAGAGGGAGAGAGAAAGAGAGAGAGAGAGAGAGAGAGAGAGAGAGAGAGAGAGAGAGAGAGAGAGGGAGAGAGGGAGAGAGGGAGAGAGAGAATATATGGCTCTTTTCATGTTGAAAAATTTTATATCAACATTTGAATGTCAAATGCCTTTCCTGCATCAACAAAATGGTCAAGTGTATTTTATTAATGCAGTGTATTATATGGATTGGTTTTCATTCACTTACCTATCCTTGACCATGGGTGTACACTCTCTTTAGTGTTGTCCTTTAGGTAATGCTGATTTTTCTTTTTTATATATCCTCAGAAAGACTAGTATCAGGTCATCTTTGAATGTCTTGTTGCTTTCATTCAAGAAACTGTCCAATCTTGGCCTTCTCTTTGTTGGTTGGTTTTCTGATGACTAGATTCAGTGTTCTTGTGAACAACATGCTTTTTCATTGTTTCTGTTTCTTTACACATGTTGTGTTCCGGGATGCCATTTTGATCTAATCAAATGCATTGATTAGAAATCACATGCATTGTTGATTTTCTGTTTATACACTTTAAGACAGGACCCTACAAATTGTTGCCTGTCAATCAAATTACTTTTGTAACTAAAGGTTTGTAAAGACACTGAAGCTTATCTGTGTAAGTGAATCATATAGAAACAGAAGAATTGAGTTTTGTGGCATGGACCACAGAACCCCCAAAGCCTCAAGTCCTTATTAACTTGTTATTACAGAGAAAATTTACTGACTTCTATACTGTAAAGCTTTTAAATAGCTTGTTTTTATCTAAGATGCAACTGTGTTCAAGGATATAGTGACACCCTTGCTAAGAGAAGTATCACATTATAAAAACAGTTGCAGATTTTAGCTCACCTACTTGTCATACATTATAGAATATGGAGAGGCATTACTTAGTGTATGGGGAGCAGAAGCTGTGGGTTTATTTCCAAGACTAGACAGCATGTTTCTTCAATTTAATTCAGTTAAAGGGGGAACAGTTCAGTTAATAAAAATAGACAGTGAAGAGGGCTACATGAAGCTTTTGATGTGTCTCTGTCTCAATATACCATAAGAATTTTGAGAAGGAAGATGCCCTTCAGTCTGACAATTCAGGAAAGTTGGGCACTACAACAAAACCACCAGCCTTTCCTTTCATTCTTAAAATATGTCTAATGGACTTACTTTAGATATTATACTTCAGGACTAAGAGGTGTCTTCTCCTTAACTCACTTCTAAAATATACTTCAAATTCTCTGTTCAATTTTTATAAAGAAGTGTCATTTCTAGATGGTTACATAGATAACCTTTACAAACCCAACACACATTTTTTCAAATTTTTCTTTTCCATTCAGCTTGAATGTCTGACTCTCCAGGCCTTGAAGCTATAACAATCAGACAGTCCAAATGCAGAGAAATCGGTGGTAGCCAAGAGTTGCTGTATTTGGGTTCCATGATGACATGATGATAGCTTTCTGGAAGCAGTAATGGACTCCTGGGTGAAGGCTGGGGAGGAGTTAATTGCATTATCAGGCTGTTGAATCTGCTTCTTTACCTATGGTATGAAGAGTGTATAGAGGCCGTCCTAATGTTTGGAGCGGTGACTTTTGGCCAGCATCCCTGAACATAGCATGGAGCATTGTCAACTGCAATATAAAATGTTCTAGAAAGCTTGCAATTTATGAGTTTAATGGCACACCTGAGGATTACAGGGGTTTTTCCACCTACTCATAATGGCCCAATGACTGATTTAGCCAAGGGGAAACACAATGACTGTTCCTGATCTCTTCCTAATATTTTTCTACTCTGACTGACTTCAGATGTTGGGGGTGAAGCAGGTGTAGGATTTGTATGCTGTTCTGATTATATTTTAGAATCCTGAACAAAGGATGAAGAGGAAGCATGGTTCTTAACAAGATATAAATACTTCATTATCTCCAAATTAGATTATTTTACAGATATTTGCACAGTATTCATTGCTCATCTGTGCTTTGGTTCGAGAACTTTTAAAAAATGAGGGACTTGAGAGCTTCTCAGCTTTGTGGTTTCTCTTTGTTAACAACATTACTATGAGGATCTACTATACATAGACTATAGGGCAGCTGCTTGGATGACCAAGTTATGTATCTAATTCATCTTTAAAATTACAACAATTAACATATATTGATTATAGAATTTAATGTGTGTTAATAGGCACTCATGAAACATTTGTATACCGTACACCAATTATATTCACCCTCCTTTCTACCTTCCCCCCTCATCTAGTTAACTTCTCTTTCCAAACTTAATTTTATTTGATAATTTTAAAAAAAATCTATAAATCATAAAAATAAGCTTACTTTTCTTGAAATGACTTTTAAATTTTTTAATGATATAAGTGGTAAGTGTGTATTTAGCACTTAATTGTGCCGTTTTATTTAGGAGAAAGCAGCCACCTTACAGAACACACTCACCTGAATAAAACTGACTTAAGATCCATGTGATAAGTGATGGTAAACAAAATATTCTGACTGTGGAGCTCACATTGCAAACCTTGTAGTCCTAATGATGTCAAAATCATTTCTTTAGAGTTTCCAAGTAGTACTGGGCCTTATTGTTCTAATTTAACTTCCCTACAAGCACACACATGTGGCGATATACTCTTGTTTATCTAGTGGATAATATGCAAAAGCCATGGATGTCCTTGGAATATGTTTGTGTATAAGATGTGATTATCCATAGGAGGGGAAGCTCCAACACTGCAGGAGGGAAGTCTCTTTACTCTCTCATTCCAGGTCTCCAACACTTGAGGGTATTTAACATGAAATAAAAGTACAGAGCACTAGGTCTTACATGAGACACAAAGAACAAAAAACATAATTTGCAATTCTATAGCATCTTTTTTGCCTATGAATTTTATGGATGTGCTGGTTGGTTTTGTGTCAACCTGATGCAAACTTAGACATATTTGGGGAAAGGGGATCTTAATTAGGGAATTGATTCTTTAAGACTGCCTTGTAGGCCTGTGGGTTATTTTCTTGATTGATGATTGGTGTGAAAGCTCTCAGTTCACTGTTGGAGGTTCTGATCCTGGAAAGGTGGCCCTGTGTCCTGTAAGAGAGGTGGCTGAGCATGCCCATGGGTGCAAGATAGTAGGCAGCATGTCTCCAACATTCCTGCTTCCATTTCTGCCAACTTCCTTTCATAATAGGCTACAGCTGTAATCTAATACAAATCTTTTCCTTTCCAAGTTGCTATTGTTCATAGTGTTTTATCACACCAATAAAAACCCAGCTGGGACAGTAGGTGTGAGGAATATGTATGTGCTTTGGCTTGTATGCACATGTCCTTCCAAAATTTCCATGCCAGAGCATGAAACCCCAGGAGAGGATGTTCAGACTTGCCTTTTCAGAGGTAATTGGACCACAAGGACTCCTCCCTTATGGATGGGATTCATGCTCTTCAGAGCACTACTCGATTTTCATTTCTCCTGCCATGTGAGTACATTGTCTTTGCCTCTTTTGTCCTTTCCAATATGGGAAACACAAGGAGGTAGCATTCTGAGAAATGGAGAAAATCCTTCAGCAGACACTCACCCTGCTGGCACCTTGATGCTGGCCTTCAAGCCTCCAAAATGTGAGTAATATATTTGTTCCTTATCAAAATAAGCCACAGACTAAGATGAAGGCAGTGAGTAACAAATGGTGTCAGTGAGTCTAAGGACTGGGGAATGCCTGCTACTTTTTGTGTGCTAAACTCACACAGTGTTTAGGGAGTTTGTTTATGAACAAACCACACTTTCAAAAGGCCTACATTTATTATTTATTTATTTCATGGGATTTTTTTTTGGAGGAGAGCTTGCCTTGTGAGTAAAAAGAGAAAGATTTTACAGAGAAATCCTACTCACACTTTGTGGATCACCTCAAGATGAACCTGGTGAGGCCAGTCTGTCATCCAGCTGCTTGGGTGCCTGAAACAAGAAGATTACAAGCTCAAGATCAATCTGACTGCTCTGTGAGTTCAAGGCCAGCCTGGGCAACTTAGTGAACTGTTGTTTCCAGAAAAAGCAAAAAGAGAAAAAAGGCTAAGGATGTAGGTCAGTGATGGAGTGTCACTTAGAAGGCTCAAGACTCTGAATTCAGTTCCTAGTGCTACAAACATGAGCCAACAACAAACAAACAAAACCTCCCCACCAGTGTCATCTTCTTTCTTGTCAACTCCTGCATTCTTTCCAAAGCTTTGGAACACTTGCCTATCTATCATTACTTCTCCTGAAATAAGATTATGGATACTCAAGTTTTTCCCTCAAAATATATGTCTATAATCCTGCTTTCTCATTAAAAGTCATAAGCAAACAATGTGTTCTCAGCAAGGAATTTTGAAAAAAAAATAGTCTAGCCAAATATCCACAGATCATTCTTATTGGTGAATCCTTTCGGTTTGAGGGGCTTATGTACCTATTCTTCCCTGAAGACGTTGAACTGTATTAGAGAGTTTCCACAGCTTCAGCCTGTGGCAGTCCTCTTCAGGAAGACCTGGTACCTTTTCAAGGCAGGGAGTAAACTATCAATGAGAAATTCACCTTTTGGAGTGAATTGGAAAAGAACAGAAAAGAGTTTTATTTCTTAAAAAAAAAAAACCCTCTTAATTTATTGTAAGTTAAATATGTTGTGTGTATGTATGTTTATCCATGTGTGTTCATGTGTGTGTGTGTGTGTGTGTGTGTGTGTGTGTGTGTGTGAGCCCCTGTTTGTGTATGTGCAGCTGGCATTCCACATGTTTACATGTGGAGATCAGTGTTAGAAATCTTCCTCAAATG
Source organism: Sigmodon hispidus (assembly GCA_004025045.1). NCBI lineage: Eukaryota > Metazoa > Chordata > Mammalia > Rodentia > Cricetidae > Sigmodon > Sigmodon hispidus. The sequence goes on from PVIH01011067.1 coordinate 58,434, forward strand.
CTCCCTATTGTTTTCACTGGGACAAAGATGCTGATTTGAGCTCAGAAACTGGAATCTGGCTAAGCAGCTTGCTGTGAGGATCCTCATCTCTGTCCTCTGAGCACAGGACTTACAAGTGAGCCAGTGACGCCCATAGTATCTCAACTCAGGCTTTCCAGCATGCATAGCAAGTGTTTTAACAACTGAGTAATTTCCCAAGTCCTATCTCTTAAAGAAAGACTTGGAGTGGAGTGTTTGAGTCCAAGCTAAGAATGTTCCTTATTTTCTGTCTTGTGATGGCAAGGATTCAAATTATCTTCCTGGATCTTCTTGTCTTTGTAAATAAAAATTTCCCAATATTTTTTATTGGCTGCAACTTTATTAAGTTTCTTTTGGTGTGTGTGTCTATGAATGCATGTCTGTCTGTCTGTCTTTATGCTCTGCCATATGTCATTTCTCAGAATAGAAAGCATTTCTAACTCTAGGTAATAAGTAACAAATTTTCAAGACCTAAACTGGAAACACGACCTCTGACTTATCCATCGTTTCTGGCTCATGCTTCTATAAAACACAAAGCACATACTTTCTGACCACAATTGAAACCATTTTCAAATAGTGTTTTTGGAGGAATGAATGTGTATAAGACTTCTGCAAACCATTTGTTGAGACAGCCATGAAAATCTTCACCATTCTCTACGTTGGGTTTTTCAATATTTCTTCCTTCTTCTCAAAGATCATTTTAAGGTTAATGTAGCAATAAAGTAGGACAACTTATTCTTTGATAAATAGAAAAATAGCTAAAGAACATATTACATGCTGTGTCCAAGCCACGCCATATGACCCGAGGAAAGGAGAAACTTGCTACAAATCTGACATTTCTCTCATTGATGACCCCCAGAGCAGATTCTCAAACTATCCAACCAGGCTCCTCCTTTTGGGGAGGGTTTTCTAATAGCTACTTTTACCCTGGAACCCCCTTCTCCTGTGATCCACCATAACTGACACACCCTCCTATGGATTTTGTTCAGTGGCTGAGAATCTAAGCATGTGCTAATACCTGAGCCTTTGTCGTTATTCTCCTGAGTTTTCTGGGTGACTCACTACAAATGGCCAGGTGTAGAAGGGAGAGACACATGGGAAAAAGGCTAGGCTCAGGATTTATATTTGTCTCATGCCACATGTTCCCAAATGCTTTCTGGGCTGTTTCAAAACTGGTCTGCACAGATATTAATCTCTGTGACCATATGTCTGAAACTTTTCATCACTAGGAAACAGCTGAAAGTAGTTGGTGGTACTCTGTGTGATCCGTGGTAGGTGCTGTAAGTCCAGCCAGAAGAAGAACATGTGTCTGGGGCTCTGGGGCCATGATGAGAAATGCCTGCTCCTCCTTGTTCCCAGTTTTTGAGCTTGACTGTACATCTGCAATTGTTAAGCCTCAGGTAAATTTACTTACGACAAATAAGGATTAAAGTATGTGTGGGTTCCTCCAGTCCAGGCAGAGGTGCTATTTTCCTGGGTATCTCTTATCTTCTTTTCTAATCCATGGCATCACACTTTCCAAGTTGTACCTTATCAATTTGAACACTGCAAAATGCATCCCAAACAAGAGAAATGTGCTAAGTCTAGGCAGGACACAGTATCTTGTTTTTTGTATTTCCCACATTTATGTTTCTTATTCTTTTCATATTATTTTATTCTTTCTTTAAAGACAATTATTTTTAAACCAGTTTTTCCTATTTACACTTTTTTCTTTTTTTTATTATGAATAAAGTCACATTTTCTATCTGTGTATCTCCTTATTCAAGGTCCCTTCCCCCTCCCACCCCCTGCAGACACTCTTTGTTCTCCACATCTCCTCATCTCCTCCCCAGTGTAGGCAGAAGACACAGCATCTTATTTCATGTTTTTTTCTTTTTAGGTGTCTAATCTATGTATCAGACTGGTTGGAGTGGAGAAATTGCGAAGATACTTCACGACACTCTTTAACTATTTATTCTACTGAAAGAGTGTGCTATCTACTCAGTGCCTGACCACTGGTGACATAGCCAAGCCTTGCCTGCGTATGTGCAGCTGCAGTTAGTAGGAGTCCTCTCTGCCTTTCTTACAAGACCCACAGCAAGAATATCATTGCTGTGATTCCCTCACATCAGAACATGTACATAAAGATATGAACAACTCCCCCAACCCCCAACAAACAAACCACAAACAAACAAACTACAAACAAACAAGCAAGCAGAAACCTGAGTGAGGAATCACTTTATGCTTGGAACAGTAAACACCCTCCCAACTTTCAGTGACTCTAGTGTGCCTAATTCATGACATTTTACTGTTTTAGCTCTCTCACTTTTGAAAACATTCAGCCGTTTGTAGATACAGCATATTCTTCCTTCTCCCATCCAATGTCTACCACAATGTTGAATTAAAGTTACTGATGGTTATATTTGGCATTCATTGTTTCGGATGAAAAATAATTGATGCTTAGGAGGAGGGTAAAGAGGGCTACAGGTGCTGTACTCACCAGTTAGACAGAAGTGTCTCATGTCTGTCGGTCACCCTGGATGTTTATAGCAAATGAGAGAAAGTGGTTGCCTTGGTAATTCTCTTAAGCAAGCAAGATGGAGCCAGTATATGCCCAGAGACATGATAAATAATTTACAGCAAGAAATTCTTCTCAAAACCTGCCAGAAAGGGGCAAGAGCAGAAATAGGAAATTATTTGGTGAGGAGTTAGATAACTGCTATGAGCAGCTTTTCTTTTTCTGAATACCGATGCTTTTTCTTTTAATATACTTATAATCAATATTCATTTGGTTTACAGGATAACCTCCAGGAGTTCTCTGAAAAATTCACTGAAGTTGGGGCCATTGTGTCTGCTTTACAGATGAGGAAACATGGAGGGTAAGTGACTACTAAGTCTGCACAGCAGGAACCAGATGCCAACATCCACATTCAGGCATCTATTCCACAGCTGCCTCTCAGCAAGATGTTGGGTGATGAATAGAGTCAAATAGGTAAAGACAGGAGAGCAGTGATGATGGAGTCACTATAATAGTGGTTCAGGAATTATTAGGATTCTGTGTGCAAAACAAGACTTGTTTTGTTTTACTCCTTGTCCTATGGATGGCCTTAGAAGTCATTCCTTTGAATCCCATATTTTATCTTAAATCCTAGACATGCACTGTCCAACATGCAGCCACTTTGGACTTGAATATGTGGCAAGTCCAAATTGAGATGTGTTGGACAATGCACTCATGATTTCAAAGATAATCAGAGAAATGTAGTGAAGTTCATTAACAGTTCCTCAGATTGCTTACGTAAATGATAATAGTTTAGATATGTTAGATTACACAAAATGTGTTATTAGCATTAGGTTTACTTGTCTGAAAAAGCATTTGAATATGTACAACATTTTAAATTTTTATTTATTTTTACTTAATGTGTATGAATGTTTTTCCTGATGTATCTATGTGTTTCACATGCATGCCTGGTACTCACAGAAACAAGAAGAGGGTGTTGGATCTCCTGGAACTGGAGTTACAGATGGTTGTGATCCACTACATTGGAAAACAAATCTGGGTCTTCTGAAAGAACAGCAAATGCTAAGAAATCTTTTTAATCCCTGCATAACATTTTGACTTTGCATCTGTAGCCCACATTATATTTCTGTTGGGGAGTGATGCATCAAAACCTCAAGTACAAAGAGAGATAGATTAAACTGACCTAAGCCCAGTAACTTATATTTGTTACCCAGAGCTTATAAAATTTAAACAACTCAGTGAACAGGTTATAAATGTTCATTAAAGTACTCAAGAACAAAAAAAAAAAAGAAATTAAACAGAAACAGCCCTTCAAAAAAGCCAAGTCCATTGAATGATCAATGTTATAAATTTTTATAGCAGGGTGATTTACACAAGGCAATTTTAAAAAATCTGTCTTAGAGGAATTAATAAACTCTGGGGTGTGTTTCACTTGGTAATTAGTTGGTTTGTCCAATATTTGCTGAAGGTTTGTGTTCTTCTGTGTGTTTCTGATAAGCCCTACAGCAATATCTTAGTGAATGAGCATATGAAATGACTATTGCAGAAAAGACAACGAAAGTCTCACACTCTCATCACATATGTGATAGAGTTGTTCTATTTAATTAGCTTCAATCCTATTTCACAGTTACATTCTGAAAGCCCTGTGGAGTCTACATGTGTCTAGTTCCTCGTCTGCCCCAGATTCACGTGTCATAACAAGCCTAGGGTTACGTTGGTTCTCTTACATGAATGCTGAGCCTACTTCCATGAGTGCTGCTTTTATCTTTGCCATTTCTCTTTTTATAAAAATGATAATCTATTGGCAAATCAAGTCTAGAGAATATTTTTAAGAGAAGGTGTATGTTTCCTTGCCAATGATTCTTATCAACAATAGGCCTATTGATGGTGACAATCTTCCTACCTGTTCCCACTTCTGACATCCCAATGAATGAAGGGTAAAGTCATGTGTGGGGTGAGGGTTCTACCTCCCACTGCCTTGCTGTCTAGCCCTGGAGAACTCATTTGATCTTACTGGTAAGCTAGTTTCTAACTATCCCATCTCTTGGAGTAAAAAGTTTTTGGAAGGAACTTTGAAGTTCTACCTCTGGACAAATGAATCAGAGTTGGGGGTCAGATCTGGAGAAGATGAATTTTCTGAGTATCTTGAGAACATTTTGCATTCCTCTTATACCCTGCTATAGAACTAAAACAAAAACAAAAAAACACTTATAGTGAGTTAGTGGTCTTTATTTTTGTTCTTAACCAATAGTAAGACATCCTTTTTACATAGAGAACTAGCCTGCAGATGTATGACAGATGCCAAAGGCTGCACACAGGCAATCTATGCTGTGTCATGTTCTCAGGTGAGCTTGATTCCTTTGTTTCTTCTGTACTGTGCAAAGCATTCTCTATTGTCACCATAACTTAGTAATAGTTAGTAGAAAACTAAGAAATAAGGCCCTTTCCACATCCCAAGGGGTCAAGTCAGACTTAGAAACCAGAGAGAATGAACACCCCCACCCAGCCTACCAATGGTCTCTGATCCATTCTCTGCTGGGTGTGCATTCATTTCAGAATTTTTCCTTAGCGGTATGGGGGCCAGTAGCCACACCCCAACTTCTCCACTGTAATGGTGATCCTTACTCACACAATGTGTTAAGGGTAATAAAGAATGAAAGTCATATGAAATTTGGCAAAACCCTGCACACCAAGCCAGGAGGCAGAAGGATGCTCTTCTTCATGAGTCTTCCTCACCTTCTGTCCCGTTCCATAGAGCCTTTCTCCCATATGTCTAGGCATTGGCCTTAGCTGACTTTTTGCCGTTGTTGTTAATTTCATTTTTCAGAAGCTCAACTATTATTAAGAACTAAAGTGGTGGAATCAGGATTAAAATCCAAGAGATCTAGCTTTTACTTTGATTTTCTTGATTTGTGGCCCGGGTTTGAATTCAGGTCTTAGGCATATTAGGCCAGTGGTGAACCACTGAGTTATCATAGTCCTTTTTTAACTTTTTATTCTGAGAGAAGGGCTCACTAAGTTGTCCAAGCTAGTCTCACACTTTTGATTGTCTTGCCTTAGTATCCCAAGTGGCTGGAACTTCAGGTCTGCAATACCAGGCCCAGATAAATTGGTCATTTTTTTCTTTTAGATAAAGGACTTAGGGCCCATTGGTCTCATCTGTCTGACACTGTGCATGGTGGGAATTAAACAGGGAGTTTGCTGCCTAGGCTCCTGCACTACTTTTTCTCTGCACAGTAGCAGATGAGGGGCTCTATTGGCCCCCAGTTTGCAACAGAGACCCCCTTCTTTGATTGGGATGGCATGCTGCGTTGTACAAGCCTCTTGGGTCTTTCTGATGCTGATGGTCTACATCATGGGAGAAATTAAGGTTTTTTTGAGGCAAGACACCCTCTCCCTCACAAAGCCAGAGGACAGTCCTGGTTCTTGTGTTTAGGTTTTTGCATTTTGAGCTAAATGTTAAATTCACCAGCTGCTTCTTCAACTCCGCTCCCACTGCCCATCTTTTGGGGAAAATCTGCTAGTTGTTCAGACCACACAAGTGAAAGGGTACTTGCAAATAGCTGCCATGCCCTCTGACTTCACTCTAACAGCCCTCCTAGGAAGTAAGGTCGCAAGTTCACCAATGGCAGGAAAAGCCCACCCGTGTCCTGAGCGATCCCACACATTTGCTGTGCCTTCCGAATTCATAAAGAAGCCACAGTGGCTCTGGAGCCCAACGACTTTTCCATGTGTTTGGTATTTTTAGTTCTAAGCATCATTTTCAGGGCTTCTCCAACATGTGTTTGAGAACGGCCCAGTGCCCCCATATTAAGATAATTATTTTAGCTGCTGTTTTGAAACACACCACGGCCCTGTACCAAGAAACTTCCTACCCAGCAACTCACACAGTTGGTTAAGCAAAAAAATTGATCCCTAGTCAATCAAAGGGATCTAATAAGTTGTAGATAAATACACAATTTCATCACCTGCTGTACAGCACCCAAAGGGAGGCGAGTGACCTCACTGGAGGTGTTGATTCCTCTGTAATAAATGGATCAGCAGGCGCTTGTGCTAAGCAATTGGTGTTCTGACAAGACCCCACTGCAGTAAACTTCGACAGTATGAATGTGCAGGAGGGACCTGCGGCCAGGCACAAGCATGGCTACCTGGAATTTGTCCTAACAGACTCAATCATAAATTAACCTCTATAAATCTCATTGCTTGTTGCCTTACTGACATGCATGCCCTGCCAAAATATTGCATTCTTGAAAGGACTGTGTAAGTAGATTAAATGGTTTCTGTCCTTGGGAATGTGGAAACCTTTATTTGTTTTTTTTTAAAGAGACTTTTAAATATCCTCAGGTTATGCGTCAAACAGATGTCCGGGGTAAATGGTCCTGACCCATTTAGACATTTCTTAGTTTAGATGGAGGTCTGGTTTCTCCAGCTCGTGTGTAGCTTGACTTGCTGGGAAAGCACCTGACAAAACTGTGAGCCTGGTAATGCTAGGCTTGCCGGCTCGGTGCTGTGACTTTTAATGGCAGGCCCAAGGAAACTAAGATAAATTAAAACCTAATTGGGTCCGTTAACAGTTTTAGCAGCCTGTGCATATGGGTCCCATGAGGACACTTTGAAAGATGTTACAGTTTAGCTCCCGTTGCAGGCTCAGCTGTGGAATGAGGCCAAAGCAGTTGTCTCTCCAATCCATTTCTCAGGCTGAGCTTTTTTTTTTTATGTTCACACAGTGCAAATGTAGAATTTCCTCTTTACCCTCACATACTTCAGCGCAAGCAGGGAACCTAGATGTGGATGCTGCAACTTGAAATCCGGTGCACACTTATCAGAGGGAGACGCTCTTCAGAGCCATTGCTGAGTGATCAGAAGGGCACTTGAGACAGGAATCACAGGACTCCTGATTGCTTTCAAAGTTCTTCCTGGCTTTCTAGCTATTCTGGGGTCCTACCTGCCATTTTACATTGCTTTTCTGTTATTGTGGTTTTGTAGCTTGGCAGTGCTTGTCAGAAAGAAAAAAATCTCTCCATGAAAACAAAACTAATTTTCTTCAGTCTTCTCTCACCATCTGTCTGTCATTGTCCCCATCTTTTGGTCCCTGGTTGGAGCAGCTGGAGAAGGTTGATGTCTGAATATAGCTTTAAATAAAGTCCTAAATAGGGACTTCACAATGGACTCCTTTCACATTTGAGGAAGAGTTGCCAGATACTGATTTGTACCAAGAGACTATGAAATGTGAAGTGGCTACTCATGTTTCTTACAGTAAGAGGAAGAGGCTGCGACATTACTGACTGGGTCACCTTACTAAGTTAGTGGTAGAGCTTAAGTGTAGATCATCCATTCAGAGTTAACTTTACAAATCTGTTTCTGCTAATTCAATATTACAGGGCCCCTGAGACTACTTAGTGGGCATGTACTAGTGATTTGACTAAATGTGCCTTTTCTGATGCTTTCCAAACCAAGTAGGCAGGTTGATCAGGACCTAGGGGTATTAAAATTTCTGGTTCTAAATTAAAACAAGAGTTAGATTTTCTTAAAAAAATGATGCTACAAAATTAAAAAGGCTTAGACCTAATTCTCATGAAATAAAGACAGTTATGTAATGGCTTTGGGAGAAATCTGTTGTTTCTATGTTAATTGATCAGAAGAAATTAAAGACAATCTTGCCATGATTGGGATAGCTTCAAAAAGAGAAAGACAAAAATGCCAGTCTCAGTTCTCTTGATTCCCTGGCTAACTAGTTGGACCTTTAATTCTCATTCTAATTAAATTAATGGCAGGAATCTGCATCTTAACTATATGGTCAATTCATTAAAACTGATGGTCTTAGGACCAGCCACACCTCTTTGGAGCAGGATGAGTTCAGGATTGGATTCATTTGCTTACACCAGTGGAAAATGTAGCAGGCCCCAGACCTTAGTAGGCTCACAGACCTTTGCACAACTGACCCCATGATGATAGTATCATTCAGGCTGTAAAACTCAGGACCTAGACAGCACCACCTGCCAAACCCAAAACAAAATCCAAATCCATTAACATCCATAGTTCTGGGAAAGTGTCTAAATGTTAACTAACCTTGCTTTTTGACTTCTGTAGTTCTGGATAACTGTTATTGTTAACTTGAGTATGTCAACTCAGAACATGGTTTTTGTGCTACAAAGCTCACCCTGAAAAAGGATCACAGACACCTAGTGTAGTCTCTGGCCAGCTAATAAAAACTTTCTACTGGCTGACAGTCTTCTCTGGTGGATACCCCATTATATTTCTGTTTTGATGATTCTCTTATCCACTCATGAAAGCTCCTATTCTTAAGTATCTCCTCTTTCTCCTTACCCCAAGCACATGAAATAAAATGCATCTTTGCCTTGAAAGATCTTAAACAATGGGTATTGGTCATAGGACCACCTTCCAGTTCCATGTTCCATGATAAATTGATCTCTTCTGGCTGGATATCTGGGTGTACAGTTATATATTTGATTTATAGGATCAGCTAACATGTGTTGCCTGGCTAGTTTTATGTCCACTCAACAAAAGCTGGAGTCATCTGAAAGGAGAAAATCTCAATTGAGATGATACTTCCATAAGATATTGTCATGGGTTTTTTTCTTAATTAGTGGTTAATGGGGAGAACCCAGACTACTGTGGGTGGTGCCATCCCTGGACTGGTGGTTCTGGTTTCTAGAAGAACACAGGCTGAGTAAAGCCATGAGGAGCAATCCAGTAAGCAACACTCCTTCCATGGTTTCCGTATCAGCTCTTGCCTCCACGATCTTGCCTTGTTTGAGTTCCTGTCCTTCAAATGATATAGAAGAGTAAGGTAAATAAATTCTTTCCTCTTCAAGTTGCTTCAGTCATGCCTTTTCATAATAGCAATAGAAACCCTAACTAAAACAATATTAAAAGTAGAGTTTTGTTTCAAATATGAGTACTTTACATAGGTTTATTGTACATGGCTACGTTAAATGTTAGTTAGTTCAGACATTTCCGAAAATGCTCCTATTTTTGCCTTTTCTATTTTTAACAATTGTGCATTAAAATATAAGAGGAAGTAGAGTGTGCAAGTGCAAGAATGTGTGTAATTCACACACCACTTTTTATTTTGGTCTTATATACACACACCCATGGTTGAATGATTCACATTGGATATTGGGGCAGAGCACAGGAGGCATGTATCTCTTTGCATGTCACCAGAGGCTTTTTGAAATATGGATTTCTGAATCAGCAGCTCCTGAGAAATCATCCATGGAAGCTCAGTCGGCCTGACTGCTTGGGCTTTCCTTGTTGCACAGTAAAGGGAGATTTTTGTTTCTAATAATGTATAGATGGTTTTTCAAGTATGGTTGGGTGTCTTTGTAGAGAATTGAAATTAAAAGTAGCTACCTTAAGTCTTCTCTGGTGTGCTTTTTATGCTTGTGTTGTGGTGTTGTGTGTGTATGTGTGTGTGTGTGTATGTGTGTGTGTACATAGAGGTTAGAGAACAGCCTCCATGCCCTCACCTTTAGCTCTTTCTTTGCCATTGTATGCCAGGCTAGGTCTCCCTTGAGCTTGCAGTGATTTTCCTGACAATGTTCTCCCTCCCAGCTCCCCATAGGTTGATTACAGATGAATACACTACTGTATCCAGCTTTATTTGTGCTTCAGAAATCTGAAGTCATGTCCTTATGTTTCCATAGCAAGTACTTTTGTTACTGAGTCATCTTTCTGACCCTCTCTTTGGTTCAGTATAAAAGAAAGGGAAATATTTCACCTTTAAAATATGATATATGAACTCTCAGATTTTTCATAATATTCTACAGCAGCACTGAAGTTGGCATATACTCTAAATAGGACTCCAGAATGTAGGGAGACAATAAATACAGAAAGGAAAGGGTAACAGAATTGGAGAAGGCTGGCTTGGAAGTAGGATCTGATCACAGGTCTGTCCATTCTTTCTAGAATTTTAGGAAACAAGAAGGGCCACAATAAGCCTCCTGTCTTCAGCCCTCAACTTAATTTGTTTCATCCTTGCTGCCCTCCTAAGAAAGCACCCATGACATACCTGCCAGAGCCATCACCAAAGGACAGCTGCATCCCATGACATCTGATAGCCTGTAGCTGGCTTCTAAAAGAGCTTACTCCAAAGCCATATGCCTCTCTGTATCAAAATATATAATGCAATTTAAATGAGTCCAAACCAGAATAAGGTCTGACTAGTCAGAAATCAAGCCCTGGATCTGAATGGGAGCGTGTTGAAGTCAGAGGTTTTTGGAGTGTAAATTATGTTTGAGCTGTAATGGTGGTTGAATATATTCTTTCTTGTGCATATATTGCATGTGTGTGTGTGTGTGCTATACATGCTATACATGTATGTTTTTATGCCCATGTATTTGAGAAATATTTTTCTGTGTCTATGCATATGCATGTATCTGTATATATTCAAATGATGTATATGCATAATATATGCTTGTGTCTGCAATGTATGCAGCATACATTACAGTGTGAGTGCATGTATGCATGTGGGTGCAGTGTATTGTGTTGTGTGGTATATGAGTGTTTAATGTGTATACATGTTACCATGTGGATGCATGTAGTATGTAGTGTGTGGCATATTGATATGGGATGTCTTTCTGTATGCTGTGAATTACCATTGGATAATAAAGAAACTATTTTGGCCTATGGCAAGCCAGCTTATAGACAGGTGAGAAATTCAAGCTTATATAAAGGGGAAGGAGGGCAGAGTTACAAAAGGAAGCAATCCAGCCTCCCAAAGAGCAATATGTAATGGAACAAAGGTAAAGCCACTAGCCATGTGGCAAGACATGGATTAATAGAAATGGGTTAAGATGAAGAGCTAGCTAGTAACAGCCTGAGCTAGTAATAGCCTGAACAGTTTGTAATTAATCTAAGCCTTTGTATTTCTAACTATTTGTATTTTATAAGCAGCTGTGGGACTGAAAATGGGAAGATTCCTCTAGATCACAGGCCTGGATGGGCAGAAATGTCTAACTACAGTATAAGTACGTATGTATGTGAATGTGTGCACATACACCAGGGAAGGAAGTAGGAAGAAGAGAATCAGAATCTCAGGGGCCCTTTCCTGTCATACATCTCCTCACCGATCTATCTCTCTACACTTTACTTGGTTGAGACACTGCTAAAATGAAGCAGTTTATATTTGATTGTCACGTCTTATTGATACTCACAGGAGACCTACTCTTTCCTGAATGGAGACAGAAGAGAAGGAATTACCAAGGGGTGGGGGATGGGGAGAAGGTCTGGGAGAAGATGATGGGGAAAGTTGAGGCCAAGATACAAAATAGATGAATAAAAAATGAATCAGTTTTTAATGGGACAATGTTGTCTCACTTTTGTATGGGGAGTAAAAGTGTTTAGTAAATGCTTAATGAATTATCTTGAAAAAAATATGGGCCCAATGACCTCCAAGGTTACACAGCTAATCCAGGCCTGGCCAGACTGCCAGATCCTGTCCTGTTTCTTCCCACTCCATCTCAGGTTTCTTGAATCTCAGCTAATATTTAGATGGGAAATCACAGTGTATAGCATAAACTTGCATTTTCCTTAATCTAAAGAAAATTTTGTAAAACAACAAGGTTCTCAAATATATTCTTTTTAAAACATCCTCTATCTCGGTAAAAACCCGCCCTGAGATATGTTTTTAAACAGGGTTTATTTGGAGAAAATAGCTTACAAAACAGAGCCGGTTTTAGGAGAAGATGACAGGATGAGGTTGCAGCGCGCCGGAGCCTTTCTAGGGAAGATTCTTCATCCCCACGCCGTACATCCGAACTCCCGGGCAGCTGGAGTGAACTGCGCACTCGGTCAGGGAACTCTCGTGAGAGAATGACGACTTCTTGTCTTGGTCCCCTCCCTCGAAGGTCTACTTCCGGAATCCTTTTCAGTTAACCACGCCCAGCTCGTCTCCATTCCTATGACGTGATCGTTTACATATACAGTTTCTGATTTCCCGCTACATCTCCCCGTTTTGTCTAAATAGGAAGGTTCTAAACTAGGTATAAAACGACATACTATAGGGATCATCATAAGACAGTGTCTGGGAAAGAGAAAGGTACTAACATAAGTGAGGTCAAACTACTGTTAACAAACAACAACTACAAAGTACAATTTAATATCTAAAATGTTGATATGAGAAAATGTACAGGGATTGCTTTAAGGCTGTTTATCTTAAACAATAGAGTTCTAACACTTGAGTGTCTTTGCTGAAATGTGAAGTAATAACAACCTCAACTATCTAATCTTCAACACCATCAAGACCTGAGAAGGAAAATATATATCTAAAGTTGGAATCATGAAGTAACTTCCAGAATTTAGGAGAAGACAACGTCAGTTAACTACC